>MU186847.1:54640-83359 GCA_016904865.1 Pissodes strobi
TAAGTGCCTCCCTCAAAGTAGGTGGGGAAATAGTAGAAAGAATGTTCTCGCACTCAACCGCCATTCCCCACCTACTTTGAGGGAGGCACTTAGATCTCAGTCTGCTGCATGCATTAACCATTTCCATAGGTTTAGTACTCACCGTCCTCGACCGAGCTATGACAACGATTTTAAAACTCTAAAGAACTTGAAGACAAAAATAAACACCGATAATCTAACTCTCACAAAGGCGGACAAGGGCAACTGCTTGGTGATCTTGGACAGTCCACAATACGTCTACAAAGTGGAAACCTTTTTATCTTCAGAGGTCTTTTCTATCATCAATTACAATCCAACGGATAAATTTGTTATTAAACTCAAGAACACTCTTAAATCAACAAAAGACACCATAGATTTTTTTAAGACTAACAAATTCAAATTAATTCCCATTAATCCTTCTACTCCTCTACTTTATGGTCTGCCCAAGATCCACAAACAGGATATACCTGTTCGCCCTGTAGTTTCTTACTGTAGCTCTCCTTGTGACAAATTGAGTTCTTGGCTTAATCAAACTTTAATCTCTCTCACCAAATTTAAAAGTACCTTTTCAATTAAAAACTCTTCACAATTAGCACAAGAATTAACTCATTTAGTAATACCACCTTCAAGTTTTTTGGTCTCTTTTGATGTCTCAAACCTTTTCGCGAGCATCCCTCCTGACGAATGCGTTTTGCTAGTCAGAGATTTGTTATCTGGTAGTACTGATTTAGAGAATGTTCATATCAACAATTTATGTTCTCTGGTTGACCTAGTTTTACAACAAAATTTCTTTCAGTTCAACAATAAATTTTATAGACAAAACAATGGTGTAGCAATGGGCTCTAGTCTCTCACCTCTTTTAGCTGAAATTTTCATGTCTAACCTTGAAAATAAAATTATAAACAACCATCTTTTCAAACACATTTTCTTCATCAGGAGATACGTGGACGATATTTTATGTATTTTTCAAGGTGATTTAGACAACTTAAACAACTTTATTTCTTTTTTGAATTCTCTACATCCTTCTATAGACTTTACTTATGAGACTGAAGTGGATCTCTCTCTACCCTTTCTTGACCTTAACCTCTCTCGTGTCAACAATTCAATTAAGTTCTCAATTTATCGTAAACCAACTTCTACTGATAGCACTATACCCTATTTTTCTAATCACCCTCATAACCATAAGTTTGCGGCATTCCATTCTTACTTTTCGAGACTTTTCTCTATCCCTTTGGAGAAGGCTGAGTTTGACAAGGAACTACATACCATTAGACATATCGCAATTAACAATAATTTCCCTCTTAAACTTATTAACAAAATTTATTTCAAACACTTGAACAAGTCTTTAAATAAGAATTTAATTTTTAAAGAACAGAACAATTCCAGATATTTCTCTTTACCTTTTTGGGGCCCTATTTCATATAAATTAAAAAATATTTTTTCTGCTCATAATTTTAACATCAGTTTCAAAACTAAACATTCTTTAAGATCCTACGTAGTTAATTCAAAAGATCATATTCCCTCAGAACACAGATCTGGAGTTTATCAAGTCAATTGCTCGACCGAGGACTGTGGTGCTTTTTACATCGGCCAAACTGGCAGGAAATTTACCACCCGAATCAATGAACATTGCAGGGAAATTGAAAGGGCCAGGAACCTTAATCGTTGCCCATCTAGCATAAAATCCAATTTTTCAAGACACATCTATGTTAACAACCACAATTTTGATCCCACCTTAGATACTAAATTTTTACATTTCTGTCATAAAGGTAACAAATTGGATCTTTTAGAAATTCTTGAAATTAATAAAGCTGCAAATTCAAACAACCCTAGATGCGTAAATGACCAACTTCAACATTCTTCGACTCACTTTTTTAACTCCTTAAACCTTTCTTGAACACGGATCTTGGTTCCTGATTCTCTCAACATACCTGCCCTCTTTAAAGCATTGTTCTGTTCTTTGAGCATTGTTCTACTTTACTATTAATAACTAATGTTCCTTTTGTTTTCCTGGATCGGAAGACCATTCTCCATAAATTGGTGAATGCCTTCTTGGTCTGTGAACTTTTGGTTTCTGTATTTTGCCACAGTAACGCCATCTCTGCTTGAGCATGTATGCTTCAGGGTTTGCTGTTTTGCCCTCCGTGAAGGAAGCCTGCGCATGGGCCCTGGAGCTCGGGCCCTAATTCCCACCCATGATTCCAACACACCAACCATTGGTTGACTCGGGGAAGAGAAGAGGAAGATTGCTTCGAACTTCATTTGTCATTCCTGCTTTTTTGACATTCTGTCATCTGTCAACCTAACCTTAAATTTTCACTCGTGGCCATCAACGTGACAAACTTGGTTACATTGAGAATTTTTTTTTTATAAATCGACAAAATGAACCCCAAAAAGAAGAAAAATAAATAATTAAAGCCCTATGTGGCACAATATATATTTGTTTTAAATTTGGGTAACATGTATTTTAAGTAAGACAATGGTATGACAAATTTCCAGCAATCAATCTAACTAATCTCTCTTTTTCAGTGAATTTTCTTCTTTTCTTCCTCCTACATTTTATTCCATATGATAGGATGGTACTTTCCTCCTAAGGGTTGAATTTTTCCCCTTCTTACTGTGGTCTTCGGACCCGAGCTCTGGTGAGTAGATTTTCATTTGTAGCCGTTGGTTTAAATTATACTTTTGGTTGTATTCTATTACGTGTTATTGTATTAACTTGAGCACTTGAATAAGGGTAAATTCTTTTAGCTCCCCTGATGATGAACATTTATATGTTCGAAACATGTCGAGCTACCTGAGCTAAATTGCTCAATAAATTAAGTGGAGGAAGACTTAAAGACTTTTATTTCGCTTCTACATTTTAACTCCACTGCGAGATTATGGACTACTTCTTCAACTTAATATATTATTATTAGCAAACGTTTTTGAAACAAATTGTTTTAATTAATTGAATTATGTGAAACACATATATACTGAAACACATTTTTCTAAAGTTACCTAAAATTACCTAAAAAAAATTAAGCAATATCATCATATTATACTGAAAAAGAACCTACCTAATAAAACTTGTGTAATAAACCCTCGCAAATAAGTTTTAATATTTGGTGGGTCCACCCCTATTACAGAAAACATCACGACAGCGCAGCATCTCGGCATACTTTATGGCAACTTTTCCTGAGTCCTTTTAGAAAACCTACCTATAGATGCGAACGGCAGCCAGTAATGTAGTGGAGAGCTAGGTTCGTGGATCCTCGGTACACTTTAGTAAATATATTGGGCACCACTTAGTTAACTTTGACTCAACTAGGAAAAATCCATAATGTTGTTAAATGCTGAAAAGTAATTCTTGGAGGAGCTTTTCAATAAGGCATAATATTTCCCCAAAATAAATACTTTATTCTTTCCCTACTAATGAGAAGATACCTTGATATAAAACAACAATGATATAGTACAATTACAATCACATGTATAAACAATAAAGCAATAGAAATGAAACTTACATAATATTGACTATTATCAACAACGGTGTCAAATATAAACTGTTAGGCAAATATTCCGCATACCCAATAATAGGTCACTAGAATGATGGTAAATAGCGCAGGGTTTAAAATTCATGAATTTTATTCTGCCGCAATAATATAAAATCAAATTTGTGTGTAATCATTCAATCTACAGATAATTTAAATTTGCCGAGACAGCCTTACAAATAAAATGATGAATGGTGTGACTTACAACTTATGAAGTAGGTTTTCTCAATCTTAAAATATTCTTCAACTAAATACCAGTATAAGTATATGTACGGTCCATGCAACTCCAAACCACTTCAAATCAGAAACTGACTTCTCCAAACTTAGTACGCCACATCCAGCCAATGATAACCACAAGGGCATAACATGCAAATCGTGGTTTAATAAATCTAAGACACGCAAAATTAACCCAAAAACACGCTGGATAGGATATCGCAGATGGGCAAAGCGATATACGTGTGCCAGAGCGGTACCCGTGGAGAGAACCCTATAGAACTATCTATAGGGCATATAGCCTGGTAACAGCCAGTAGAACAAAACCAACAGTGTCCATTCTAGAGATTTCTCCAATAACAATAATCGACGATTCCAATGATCAGCAACATGAGAGCAACAGCAATACCCAAATTCTTCACGTGGAGGTCGGATTCCAATAACTCAACAAAAACTAATATAGGTAACCTCCATGGCCCTGGTTCGAGTCAAAAACTTAAACGTAGCAAAAATATCATAAAATAATGACCCCAATTATTAGAACCAGTCCATGAGGATTTACACCTCGGCCTCGACGAAGCCACAACGGGATTTCGACCCGTCACCTAGACGACACGGCGCCAAAAGGAAGGAACCTCGAACCAATATCGCATTTTGACCCCTAAACATTGCTGCCAACCTAAGTTAGTTGAAATAGCGAGTCCGAACGCATCCACATCACTGCTCTAGACCATATTCGCCAAGGTCAAGTAAATACACCTTAAAAGGAATCGTTATTTAAGACGTCGATTCTAGAACATGTCTAATTTTAACTGTCAAAAACATATGGTGTGCCTGTGTCTTACTTATAGACCGATAGGTGAATGACATTTTGACACAAGAAACGAAAACACGAAATCTCTTCGAAAGACAAATAAAACAAAAGGAAACAATACACCGAAATACAATTAGATAAAAGAATTATAATCTACATCAGACGACTTATATGATCTCCAAATCGTTTGAGGTATGTACCGCTAAGAATGGATTTAAAATAATAACAAACTCAAGAGTACATTTGTATCGAACAAATTGTTAAGTTTTTATTAACTTTTAGATCAAACAAAGGCTTGTGAGCACTTTCCCGAGTAATAAAGAGAGCTGAAGTATTTAAATCCAAAGACAAAAGCCTGACAAATTGGTGCACAATCAGAACCTATAAAAGAAGTTTCCGAGGCCTAGTCGAGTACCTTCGACTCTGCAAGGGACAAAAATCAGCCTTGTTGTTATGGTCATCTCATGCATGTGTAGTACATTATAAATGTAAATATAGAAAATAAATTCAATACTTTTCAAGACAAAACAAGGTAATGTACACTATACCTATATCGAATAATCCAAACTAAATTGTGTTTGTAAATAAAAATAAATACAAATCAAGCAAAACAGTAGCATTTGTTCATGCCAAAATTTGAAAATGCTACAACTTCCTCATGTATTGCCTGTACTAAATTTTGAAAATTCTCAAACTCTTCCTCCCTGGATCGTAACGCAAGTTTTAATTTTGACCAGACGTGCTCTATGGGGTTACAGTCTGGAGACTTCGCTGGTCATACAATATGGTTAATCCTGTTGGCGTTCAAAACTTCGTTGACAATTTCACCCCGATGCGGCCTTGCATTGCCGTCAACCAGTATAAAATCATGTCCGAAGTCTTGCGCAAAGTGAATAACTATTGGAATAATACACCGATCCCTATTCGAAACTGCTGTTAATGTCTCGTTAGTAACATAGAGCTCCATTTTTCCATTATACATAATGCCTACCCCTCCTCCAAATGGCTCTTGAGCTGCCATATTTTCTTCTAAATATCTCTCGTTCGACTCCCTGCAAATCAAAATTCTACCGTCGGAACGGTACAAATTAATTCTTGTTTCATCGACAAATATGCATCGCCGCCATTCATTTATTTCCCAATTTAAATGATCTTGTGCCCATATTCGGCGAGCAGCCCGTTGTCTGGGTCTTAATAATTGACATTTTGCTCTACGTCTCGGTCTATAAACAAAACATTATAATAATTTTTAGCTATTTAGACAAACTTTTAGAGATACTCAATTTGGTGATATTTTCCCAAAGTGTTTAGCAATAATAATTATTAAAAAATGGAAATACCTTAAATTGTTTTCTGGAAGCCTTCTTCTTATCGTCAAATTTGACACTTGGGCGCCTGTGGCGTTATGGAGTTCATTTCTAATCCTTGAAGAGTTGTGAGTTCTAAAGCGACGCCGACGTGCCCTTAAATCCACATATTGCTCTTGTCGTCGCGGTAATTTTCTGGGTCTTCCTCCTCCAGGACGGTAATTTGGAGCGCCATGCTCTCTGTACCTTTGAAGAGCCCTAGAAATGGTATGGCAATTCACGGAGTAAAGTTGTCTCACTTCTTCTTGACATCTGCCACCAAGAACTAAGCGAATTACGTTTTGTAATTCTCGTTCACTTAATTTCGGCATTTTGTTGTCAATTACTATCAGCTTGATTTTACGTTGTAACATTTTGACGTAGTTGTCATAGTTTTTAACTGGTTACAATGATACACTGCATTAGTTTCCATTAAAACGCCGGCGCCGATCACTTTTTATGAAATGGATACATTATAATAGCCTCATTTTGAGAAAAAATAACTTAAACGCTATCGATAAATGAAAAATCTCGAAAACTTCCCGGAGTATGGAGCCAATGACTACTGTGCGATCATCAAACCGATAAAACAAATACTTCTGCATATTTGGAAGAGATGGGAATATTTTGAATTTTGTGAGGCAATTGCGAATAACCCTGTATAATTTACATATGGATCTTTTTAGGTATTTAGCACCAGTCAGCTGTTTTGTAAAGCATTGGGCTTTATTATTTCGAAAACAGCATTTAATTCCATCAATTATTAGTTTGGGTTAGTTATTGATTGTTAAAATCGGATCACGAATTTTGAATGTTCGAAAGTTATGAACAGCAGTTTAAATCAAACGAATTTGTTGTTTTACCTGCAGATGTAGATGGCATCGGATTTTCTAAAGAGTTTGATGTTTCCTTACACAACAGCCGCAATATTTGCTTTTTCTTTACGGGCGGTGAAGTATACATGCTATTATCGCTGCTGTAATCACCGTCATCTGAAGAAGGCTCATAATCTGAGGAGCTATTCTCAAAAGGCTCTTGCTCTTCATCTGACATCATCTCATCCCATAACTTTTGGAGACGCTCTTCATTTCTTTCATATTCACCCATTCTTTCAGTTTTCTTATTCTATTTGCCCGAATACTACTAATGTTTACAACTTACAATAAACCCAGAAAAGACTAACATAAACACATGCGCAACCTTTTCAGTACATCAAAGAAACAACGTGTTCATTCGCCAACCGGCCGACGACGCGAGAATGCGACGCTTCCACGAAATGTAAGCAATACGTGAATAAGCATTTGGTATGTTGCAAGTTTTACATTTTAGTTAGCTAATCACTATTATTCCCATGGCACAATATTTGTGCCACAAAGTCCTGTGTGAAGAAATAGTAGCCTGAGGTTTTATGGCACAAATGTAGTGCCATATAAAGGAATGTCAAGAAAAATCGATTTTTTTTAATCGTGTCTGGTCTAGGCTAAATAAAACATGCTTTTAAAGCAAAAAATCAGTAAATATAAAATTGGCCCTCTAGACCCATTTTTCTCTTTGCATTGTGGCAGTCAACGTGTTAAGGTTAACCCCAACCCATCATCGTCAGTGGACTTAATAATTACAATATTCCTAATTGCCGCTAAAGAATTATTAAGATATGTATGAAATTTTCTAGAAAACTGTGGCAACCTAATATACCCGGTGACCACTAACTAATGTATACACCTTTTCCATATTTTGTGTTTTTAAATATCGATCTGTAATTTGGTGAGGTAAAACAGACGTCATATAAATTACATTTTGTTTTACTTTCATTTTACTTTTCATTTTTCACCAATAAAACAATGACGCATATGCTGCGTCACGGGCACTCAGCAACAATATTTGGTCTTTGGTGCCCACTGACGCACACCTGTCGTCAAGTTATAAATATGTATATATTGGTTTATTTATTTCTAAATCCCAAACAAAATGAATATTCTATACAGTACAAAAATATCAAGTAACAGATAAAAATCAACTAAAACATAACACATGATAAACGAAATAAGAAATAAAAGCCAAACATACTCAAAGAATAAAATACATTTTTCCTACAAAGAAGGTAACTAAAAAAAAAACAAAAGAAAATTGCCGTATAAAAGCGTATCCTAAATTACGACATTCTGCACTACTTATTCCTATGAAACTGTTCAAAACATGGCTCAAGACACAGTCCTGGATCACCCGAACACTTTGGACAGTAATACATTGAATCCTTCCGAACGCCGTTTTCAAAGCAGATACGACATCTCTTCCTAAGTTTTCGTCCACTTTCAGCTGTCTTTAGTTTGGCTGGAATATGTTGAGCCGGAATGTTTTGAGGGACTTCCATCTCTGGTTGTGGTAATAAGGATTCGATCATAGAATGTCGAAAATCAAGGAATGACATCTTAGGTTTTGAATATTTGTTATATAGCATGTATGAATTATATAACATAATTTTAATTACATGAATTTCAACCTTCTTGTACCACCGTATTGTCTTCCTGTTTGATGGATAATACGAGAGCATTTGATCTTGTAGATCAATGCCAGACATGTATTTGTTGTATTCTGCAATGGGTAGTGGTTTTTGTTATATCTCTCTTCCAGACCTAGAAGTCACTTCTGTGAAAATATTTTCATGTTCCGTTGAAATATAGAGGACGTCTCTTTTATCCCTCCACTTTCCCACACAAACATTTGCGGCATATCTTTGGATAGACTCCCCAGCTCCCAATTTTGCTTTTGCAACATCGGTTGGACTCCCTTTTCTTCCACTACGTAAAGTGCCCGTGCAAAATGTATTTCTTTCTATAAGTTGTCTAGCAAGACTGACTGAATTATAATAATTGTCCATATATAGGCTATACCCCTGATCCAAGTAGCTATTGACAAGATGAAGGACAACATTAGCAGCATGTCCTTGACCTCCCATATCATCAGCTGCGCCGGCGGAAATTTGCATTTTCATAACGGTACCTGTACTTTCGGTAAGTAAATAGAATTTAATGCCGTATTTATGCTTTTTATTCTTTATGTATTGGCGGAATAGGAGCCTTCCTCTCCACAGAAGCATAGACTCATCGATAGCAAGCTCTTTTTGTGGAGTGTAAATATCCAACATTTTATTGTTGAAAAAATCTACTAATGGGCGTACCTTGAACAGTCTGTCATTAGGACGCGGCTCGCCTTCTTGAGGATTGAGAGAAAAATGTAAACAGCGTAATAACAGGAGGAACCTATTTCTGCTCATGTGGTGTCTAAAAGGCAGATTATAGAGGCGATCTGTTCTCCAGTAATCGCGAAGTCTTGGTACTTGTATAATACCCATGTGTAAAAGAATTCCGGTAAATCGGAATCTGCTTTATCTACTAGTTTCCAGCGGGATATTCTTGAGTGTGGCCTGGGATTGAGATCATTTATGAATACCGATTCGGCATATATATTGGTCTGATTCACAAACAAATCAAAAAATGTATCATCTGCTATGAGGCGGAAGAAATCTATTGGTCGGCCTTCTCCGGGTGTATTTACTTTCAGGCCTTGTTGACCAGTAAAAGGAATCTTTTTCAGTTCCGAAGGTTGCTCTACTCAATTACAATCAGTCGCCATTTGCCTCGGTTCCACCGGTTGCTCCAAATCAACTTCCTCTTCTAATTCCATAGTATCATCTGGTACCAAATCTTCCGCTATCTCGCTTTCACAACTCCACTCACTACCCGAATCCTGAAAAGGTTCGTCCTCAGAGTCACTAAAAAAAGCCAGATGTACCATCTCTTCTTCAGTGAGTGCCTTCGCCTTCTTGTACCTTAATTTTCTTAGTCCCGAGGGCCCCGGAATTGCATTATCCGCCATTTTGCCAGAATCACTCGAAATCAGCGACCGCGCGCGAAAATACGCAGCTGAATACCTTAACGACGTGCCCCTTACGCGATTGATTCTCTACTGCCGGTGCCCGTTGTACAGCATGAGCTTATATTCGCTCGTGTCGAAGACGACACTCCGTGGTCATCTCTTCCGCTATCTCGCTTTCACAACTCCACTCACTACCCGAATTCTGAAAAGGTTCGTCCTCAGAGTCACTAAAAAAAGCCAGATGTACCATCTCTTCTTCAGTGAGTGCCTTCACTTTCTTGTACCTTAATTTTCTTAGTCCCGAGGGCCCCGGAATTGCATTATCCGCCATTTTGCCAGAATCACTCGAAATCTGCGACCGCGCGCGAAAATACACAGCTGAATATCTTAACGACGTGCCCCTTACGCGATTGATTCTCTACTGCCGGTGCCCGTTGTACAGCATGAGCTTATATTCGCTCGTGTCGAAGACGACACTCCGTCGTCATCTCTTCCGCTATCTCGCTTTCACAACTCCACTCACTACCCGAATTCTGAAAAGGTTCGTCCTCAGAGTCACTAAAAAAAGCCAAATGGACCATCTCTTCTTCAGTGAGTGCCTTCACCTTCTTGTACCTTAATTTTCTTAGTCCCGAGGGCCCCGGAATTGCATTATCCGCCATTTTGCCAGAATCACTCGAAATCTGCGACCGCGCGCGAAAATACACAAACGACGTGCCCCTTACGCGATTGATTCTCTACTGCCGGTGCCCGTTGTACAGCATGAGATTATATTCGCTCGTGTCGAAGACGACACTCCGTCGTCATCGGCACTGCTATAGGAAACCGCATGACGACACAATGTCATCATGGGCATCGAACGTGTTAACTGAAAACGAAAAGGCCATGAAATTCTCCAAATAAATATTTTTTTAAAATTTAAATCCAATAAAAAATGTAGTTTCTTAGGTGGCCATGAAACCCGTTAATAACTTTGTTGTTAACACTAGTTGGCCATAAATTGTAAAAGAGAATAGCTCCGTCTATCGAAATATGTAATAAAACAGTTAGCTTGCTATTTTTGTTTAGGAGGAAATTAAGTCGCTTGAACTTTGCTTATTCTGTATATATAGTGAAAAAAAATATATACACCTAAGTAGGTTTTAATATTATAATAAACATAATTTATTTAAAATAGAATATGGTGCCTCTTCTGACAATCCATGTGCCAACTATATGGCACCTAACAGAGTCATGGACGTGGGTTTCATAGCCGCCTATGAAAAGAAAACAATTGCAGTTGGGCGTCACTTTATAATGAAATACTAGCGCAGTCGCCAATTTGTAAGGATAAATTTAGTTGGACACTAATTTGTAGCGAAAGTTAATTTATTTAGTTTAATTAAGTATGAGATTCGTTTTTTCTGAGGGGGTGAGTTGTCTCTTTTATTAATTATATTTTGGGCGTCAGAGTTCCTAGAGACAATGCAAACTGACTATAAACACTTAAAGATCAATAACAATAAAGATAAGAATATCAAAAATTTGCCCTTATTATTCGTGTCTCACAGATCTCGATCTTGCGATAAAATAAACAAAGTAATTTTAAAACAATAATATATTAATTTTATAATTAATTTACAAATATGAGTGATGAAATTTGAAAAATTGAAATCTCTATAATCAGATGTAAATATAACTTATGAAATTGTTTGAAATATAGATTTTTTCTGAATAAATTGACTAGCAATGAGAATGAGGATTAAAGGATTAAAAAAAAATTAATAATAGCAGATAGTTGGTCTTTACAATCAATTTTCTTCTGACTGACGGATACTTAACTTGGTTCAGTTATTCTGTAATCATGCGATCGTGTTGGGACCTTCACTGGAACCGCTTCTGCCTGTACCTAAGTTCAATCAAGTTAGGGTTATCCAGGGCTTTCAGGTTATCCAGGTGACGATGTCCATCAATTTGCACGGTACAGCTGTCGTTGACGTCTCCAATCAGTCGTAACATGAAAGAAATAGACAAGTCTTAGACCAACGTATATTGCTAATTAACTAATGTTCAAGGAGATATCATGTGGACCTCAGTTAGACTATTACATAGGAAGTAGTAATCAACAATTTGCAAATTTACTGGTTACAGCAGGTATAATCAGAACATAAACTGCAATTTTAAGTTGAGCAAAAATTATAACTAATTACTGTTACTCAAGATATTCTTTTTCTTTACTTAAGATATGAAATTCAAAAGAAATTATGACTGAAATTTTAAAATTCAAAAGAAAATTATGAAACTACGTTCCAAACAGTGGCTCTCGGCAAAACTAAGTAAAAGATAACTTGAATGTAATGATAAATAGAAAAATAGAGGTACAACCTCTCTATAAACGAGTCTTATAACTTAAAATAAGTAATTTCTATTACTCTTCTATATGGCCCTTGGCACATAAACGATAATTGAGCGTAATCAATTAATTAAAGATAAAGACAAGGTAATCACTATCTCGCATTGAGATAGGAATTTAGATAAAAGATAAAGAAAAAAAACCAGGTAAATTTACACATGTGAGCTTAACCTCTCATTAATGCAAATTAATGTCGACATATCAGTGTTTAACGCGACAGGGCAAGTGCTAATTATTATATGCTTGATGTTACAAATAAACTGAAATTTTAATAAAATAAGCCTGAAAAGAAAATATATTAAAACTAACAATACTATGAAGGAAAATTCAGAGAAATTCTACTTAAAATTCAACTTACTACCTTTACAGGAATATATAAAATCCAGTCTGAGAATTCCCCAAATAATACTGCTCAATTTAAATGAAAATACGTAAAGCAATGTGCGTGACCGCTAAACGATGCAATAGTTACGTTCTCTGTAAATTTGGACTAAACCATTATCAAATTACATGAATTTGACTAATGAGATACGCAATTATCCACCAACAAATCGGTATCTTAACCCAACGGTCACTACAAAAAAAATAAGGTTATTGAAGTTGTAAGTTAATCGAGCAAAATTCTTGCTTTAGCAGAATATGATTAAGCCAATCAGAAACAATTATTAAATATGTATTTAAAAATTAAAAAATCAGTGAAATATATTGCAAGATGAATAATTATTTCAAGATTAAATATCAGCACTTACCCAGTCAAGCGTCGCCACCAAGATGAAACAACCTTGCTTTCAAAATTTAAGACGGATATTTTATATCATGTGACTATTACTATGGGAGACGCAGCGTCAAACCACAGAGATACCCAATATATATTAAATATAGTAATCTATAGTAAATTAAATGCTTAAATTGCAGGTATTAAATAGCGTACTACACTCTCCAATTACCAACTACATGAGATAAGCCCGTTTCCGAATTAAACGTAATTAAACTGAATTTAGTGGAGCGGAATAAGCTAATATTCCGTTACAGCATGACCATTTTTGAATCGATTTCAGGTTTTAAAAAACATTTATTTAGATAATTTTATGACCTATCCGATTTTAATTAAAAACATACATGGTGTTTCATAAAAAATATAAACATGACCACTTCCGGTTAGTTTACCAAAATAATAGTATTTCAGTATCTAAAAACTTGTATCATATAGGTGGCCATGCAAACGCAGCGTCATTAAATTAATAATAACAATACATAATTGTTGCAGGCAATTTATTTTGTTTTTAAGGCCTCCTCACTGTGGGCCAGAATTCCCTTAAAATGTTGAGAAATTCAAAACCAACAAACTACTGAAATAGCAAAAAAATTTTATATATCATAACTAAGTAGGCTCTGGAGCATTCTAAAACAGCAGAATCACTGTCACTGGTTGCCTTGGATACACGTTAGTACACTGTAAACTTTGACATGTTTTGGCACAGTTGGTGTCTTCAGTTTTGTTCCTAAAGCAGTTTAAAAGTTTTGCAACATATTTAAAACAGTGCTTCATTTTGAAAGCTCTAGAATGGGTGACATTTATGCACGTAAGTTTACAATTTTTTCGGAAACTCTTAGTTTTTGTTTATGTATAGTGGTGCGGAAATATTGATGATATTAAGATATTGTTTTTTAAGTTTTGGTAGAGATATCTTAATGTTTTACATAAAGTTACACTATTTCCTATATTGGACCGATTTTTAGATTTCTTATCATAGTTTCTAATGATAACATAAAATTAATCTTTTAACTGTTTCCTAGGACCAGTGGTGTGCACACAATGAAAGCACAAATGCATTGCCTACCCTGAAGTTTTGGCATTTTTTATATTTTCCCATTTAATTTTACGCTGTGTCTAGACTCCCGGTACCGGTATCCGAATAAATCCCGGTAAAATATAATGGCGGTATGATGACGTAATGGTCTACCGGTATTTACAATAATCCCGGTAGATTACAATATGTCTTCGTGATGCAATCAATCTATCGCAAGAGCTCTCGTGGTGTAGAGGTTTAGATAGTTGGGTCTCACCTGGACGGCACGGGTTCGAACCCCATTGCTTTTTTTTTATTTTTTTTTAAAGATTATGTTTCTAAACAGTTTTTTTCTTGATTTTGGGTATGTCTTGGGTTAGATTGGGTTAGCACCTGGTTAGTTTCCTTTTCTTGAGCCCCCGTAGCGAGCGAAGCGAGCGGAGGGTCATGCGGATCGACCAATAGGAAAGGCCGATTTTGATATAGTCGGCTACGCCTGTAAAGGATCTTTAAACGCTAATTATTTTATAAAATTTAACGGGATTAATAGAAACACCGGCAGAATATTACGTCATCAATTCATTCCGGGATTTATGCAGACAGCGGTACCGGGAGGCTAGCATAGCTTGATATAAATACCGGTAGATTTTTACCTCATTATATATACGTCATCATTTTACCGGGATTTATTCGAATACCGGTACCGGGAGTCTAGACACAGCGTTAATTTTAATTCCGATAATATAAATTATAAATTGGATCATGTCTTCAACGACACATTCTCTACAAAATTTGCAATACCACTCGCGTTCATTTACTTTTGCCTTCTTAGTAGTATTAGAATCTAGCTGAACTTTACGTTTTACATTTGTCTTTTTATCTGGAGTTGCCTGTTTAGCAGCTAACTCATCTTTATATGGACTTGCAGTAAGTACCTGTGCCTTCTGGGCCCCTCGAGATATTTTCTTGGCTTGTTTTACAACTGGGCTTCTTAGGACTTCTTCGATTAACGCTGACACATTTTTGGAAGCAGAAGAGGGCCTTTCTTCAGGCTCGGACAGACGCTTAGGCTCCTTTGCTCCTAAACCCTCGGCATTAGGCGTGGACTTGATGGACCTCTTAGGTGCGGAAGTAGTTGCTGTGACTTGTAACTCTTTGTCAATGTCATTAGACGTAGGTTCACGCGACGTCGATGCTTTAGCCTCTGATGAAGTGGACGCACTTACTTTAGAATCATTGGCTTTGGGCTGTGCCGCAGACGAACAAGAGGATGCTTTGGCCTTTGAAGTAGATGCTTTCTCTTTCTTGATGAGACTTAGACCGGAAGTCGACGCAACTGCCTGAGATGTGGATTCAAATACGTTACGGTTCAAAGAGGCCACGTAGCGAGAGGGGCTCATCATCGCTGTCATCAGAATCTGATTCATCTTCAGAATGGTCACTTCTGTCAATCGGTTAATTTCTTGTCAAGACATCCGCAGGAGCAAAATCTACGTCTGAGAAAACATTTCGATCAACGGGCCAAATTCCAGTTTTTCTGAAACCGTTCATAGCATTTGCCATAACCGCAGCTCTTGGATAGGCTTCCCCAAGAAGCTGTGCGATCTGGTATTGCGAGACAGCTAATCCTGGATGAGACCTTAGCCATTTTTCATTTGCCTCGGTATAATACAATTCTGAGGGTTTAAAAACCGCCACGTCTAATGGCTGAAGTCTGTGGGTCGTATGGCCAGGGAGTTGTAACAGGATAACACCATTTTCGCCAGCAAGTTCAATCACTTCGAGGTTTTTGGAGTGTGTGCTGTCACCGTCCAAAACAAACAAAACCTTGCTGTTAACTGATGGTTTTACACACTTTATAAAGTTTTTAAGCCAGGTCACAAATATGTTTGTGTTAATGTACCCAGTATCCGAGATTTCCACCAGACAATCGGGTGGAGCACCAGTCCTTAAATCAGGATTTGCTCTTTTTCTTTAGAAAATAATCATTGGAGCGGCGAACTGTCCAGAAGCACTTGCACAAACAACAAACGTAGTATTGACTCCTCTCTCACCAGTTGCAATTGTCCCGACCTGGCGCTTTCCTTTTGCTGCTAAAATCTTCTGGCACTTTTTTCCACCGTCGAAAATCCCGACTCATCCATGTTGAAAATTTGGGCAGCTGTCAATTGATTTTCATCTATCGTTCTTTCCAAGATATCACGAACATTTTCGCGATTAAATCCCTTGCATCATGCTATGGATGTAGACTCCGGTTGTCTGAGTGTGAGGGTAGGATGTCGTCGCATGAATCCGTAGAACCACTTTTTTCCAGCTAAACATTTTTCTTTGTTGAAAGTATGTTTTATTTGGTTCTTTTCAGCTAGTTCGAAAGCGGCTTTGCGCACGTCCTTTATTGTCACTCCAAAGAACATTTTTTCCAAATAAAGAATATGATTAGCTAGTGCGTCCTCAAGTTCTTTGGAAAACACGGATTTCGTCCAACGCTTTTGACATCTTTATTGGCAAATTTATTTTTGGATTCAAGATGCCTTTTAAATGTCGCTTTTGGAATGTTGAATACTCGGCATGTTTAATTAAGCATTTATAGCTTTTTTCATATCTTGTACACACCACTGTCCATATGTTTTTCTATCCTTTTTCTCATTGGAAGACATCCTAGAGGCAAAACATTTTGTTAGTTTCCCAAATTAGACCAGCCATAGGTACTTTTTAATTGTGTAGAAATATTTCTTGTTTATTTTTTTGTGTATTTAAATATGAAACAAGTGTTTTGTAAATTTCTATAATCGGGATCCTTTATTGGACCGGTCCAATATATAAAAGAACCAGTCAATTAAGAAAGTTTGATACTAATGAGCTTTTATTTGCCTCTAAAATGGGTTTAAGATCGGCTGGAAAATCACAAGCAGCAAAAAAATTACAAAATATCGAAAATGAAACACAAAATGCAATTAAATTAAATCGTCTTAGTAGTGACAGAGCTTTGACAATGGTTATAGATGCCAAGTTATCTAAAAGACAATACCAGAATATTCGTGAGTCCGCAATTGAGAATAACACAGATATTTATCCGCCTTACAATAACATAAGGGAAGCAAAAAGTCAATGTTATCCCAAAAATATTCTATCTTCTGAGCATTCAGTTACAGTGGACCTATAGTCACTATTGGACCATACTACATGCAGGCTACTATCGACTTTAGAATTGGAAAATATTAAGATCAAAAACCCAAGGCTTGTATTAATTTCTAAATGAGGAATGGACGGAAGTTCGGGTCAAGCACAATACAAACAATATTTTGCAGATGATAGCTATTGCGACTCCAACTTACTGCTAACCAGTTCCAATTCAGCTTTATATGGAAAATAACAAAAAATTAAAAATTATTATTTGGAATAATCCAACCCCTTCGTCGACAAAACTATGTCGCCCTTTAAAAATGCAGTTCCTAAAAGAAACTGTAGACATTTCAAAACGGGAATCTCAATTAGTTAAGGATCAAATTAAAATATTATCTGAAACTACATTTACAACAAACTCTTTGCAAAAGTTATTGGTAAAACACGACCTTTATATGACAATGCTGGACATGAAAATGATAAATTCTCTTACCGATACATCCTCACAAAAGTGTTATTTGTGTGGAGCTTCCCCTGTAGAGATGAATAACTTCGAAAAACTTCTACAAAAACCTATAATGGAAGAGTACTTACAATATGGCATGACATCACTGCATGCTTGGATAAGGTTTGTTAATTTTACCTACCTTATCTGCATATCAACTTTATGAAACTTGTGATTTTTTTATTTAATCTTTTGCATACAAAGCTTTCAACTTATATAATTTCAGAGGTTGTAATTCATTTGTCTTGATTTCTCTTGTAATAAAACAGTTTTTTGATCATAATATTTTGCTATTTTTAGATCGTTCGAATTCCTTCTTAAAGTCTGCTACAGACTACCAATAAGGAAATGGCAGGTTCGTGGTGATGAGGAAAAATCTATTATCAAAAATCAAAAGCAACATGTTCAGTCTGAATTTAAAAAGCAACTGGGGATAATAGCGGACCAACCAAAGCAACGAACTGGTACTTCAAATGATGGGAGTTGTGCCAAGGCTTTTTTCCGAAAATATTTTTTATCTTCAAAAATTACTGGATTGGATGAAAGCTTAATATACAGATTTTACGTGATCCTTCAGGTGATCGCAAGCGGTTTCAATATTAATTCTGAAAAATTAAAATCTTATTGTTTAGATACCGCTAAGCTGTGCCTGTTTCTTTACCCTTGGTATAGAATACCTGCGAGCGTCCATAAAATTATATTGCATGGGCCTACAATTATAAATGCTTCATCTGTTCCCATTGGCCAGCTCTCTGAAGAAGCGCAAGAGGCGCGCAATAAGGGTTATCGGAGGTACAGGGAGCATAATTCACGCAAATGCGACAGAACTTTAACAAATATGGATGTGTTTAACAGTCTATGTATTTCATCCGGTCCAGTAATAACAAGCCTAAGAAAAAAAAACTGTAGTTAAGAAGAAGTGTTTTTCTCCAGAAGCCCAAAGTCTTTTAGAGGCAAATTCGCCAAATGCGGTTTTAGATTCCTCGTCTGAAAGTGATTCTGATTATTAGTGTTTTTCTTAAGGATTTATCAAGTTTTTTTTTTTGGTTTTATATGCTACTTGTTTTGGTCAGGCCATTTCATAATGTTATGTAAGGTTTTGTTATTTTCATGAATTGGCTTGCTTAAGCTTAAATAATAATATTAAAGAGAAAAAATAAATTAAAAACGGTCTCTAATAGTTTTTCAACATTTTAAGGCGACTCTGGCCCACTGTGCTCCTATATGTTAAGTCAAAAGGTCTTAAAGACAATATTAACAATAAATGATATTTTTAACGATAAAAATATGTTTTTAGACTCTTAGCGACTTAGAAAATGTCATAGAAAGGAGAAGAAAATTAATGAAAAAGTATGGATTGCCTATGTTGCAATCTGTTATCGTAGAAGCCCCGACATATATTATACGGAAATTAAAATCATATATGTGAGTTTTGACAGCATTTTATACAAGCTTTTTTCCATTTGAAAAGCAGAAGATATCTGCTTTGAGCTTATTCATGTACTGAAAATCTAGTATATTCATTTGAAAGTGAACACATTTGGATGTTTATTCAGCTCTCTATGTATGGTCTTAAAATCAAATATGACAATATTCCCAATATCATCCATATTGTTAATAGAGTAAATGTGTTAAGTAGATAGATCATTGCTTTTTTATCGTTAATGGTGTGGTACTGTTTGTCTTATATACGTTGCCAAAAGTGATCTGGAATAATTTTTTATTTCTATTTGAGCTAAAACGTTCATTTTAAGTGTAATAAAATATTTTTTATGTTATAATTTTTAATCTATATTTTTCTGTTTCTAAGACTCTGCAGATTCGTCTATTTGAAAATGAGATGCAAAATATGTTTAAATACATTTCAAAATGTCAATCTGTTTTTAATTCACACCACAGTTAGTCATCGGTTCCTGCAGTCTTCTCAATGTGGTTATACATTATGTCCAAATAATTTTAGTAATATTTCAGCTCTCAAAAAATATATACCAATTTATCATGTTCGGAAGCCTACCTTCAATCAAGTTGTAGGAACAGAACAACACTTTCCAAATTACCACATACGGAAGAATTTTTCCTAAAAAATGTTGCTAATGAAACAGATAATATAGATTTTAAAATACCAATCAACTTGTTGCTTATAGAATCAATTGCTTTACTTTCATAATACAGAAAATATACATTTTGACATAATGCACAATATATTTTAGGGCATTCGTCGATATGGCATGGAAAAAATTCTCAAAAATTTTATCTAGAATTTTTTTTGTCTCTCAACTCTTTCAATGGCAAGGGTTTGTAACGATATATTTAGTTGGGCGCTAATTTGTAGCGAAAGTTAATTTATTTAATTAAGTATGGCATTGTGCGCCATTTTGTAATGATATATATATTTAGTTGTGCAAATGCATGAGACTCGTTTTTATTTTTCTTAGGGGGTAGGTAGTCGTTCCTTTACTAGCAGTGATTTGTTTGGGCGCCAGAGTTCCTAGAGATAATGCGAACTGAATATGAATGCTTAAATATAAATAACAATAAAGATAGAAATATCAGAAATTTGCCCTTATAATTCGCAATGTCTCACAGACCTCTCTCTTGCGACAAATTAAAGAAATAAATTAAAAGCAAGTCATATATTAACTATATGATTAAATTACAAATATGAGTGATGGAATCATGTGAAATGGAGATTATCAATATAATTAAATTACAAGTATAATTATTTGAAATGAAGTTTAATAATGGAAATTAAAATTAATGTAAAAGATTTAAAAAATTTAATTATGACAGATAAAAAATTGAATACAGTTGGTCTTTACAATATGTATATCTTCTGACTGACTGATACTTAACTTCGTTCAGTTATTCGGTAACCATTCGTTCGTATTGGGACCTATACTGGAACCGCTTCTGCCTGTTCCCAAGTTAGTGTCAGTTGGGTTAATCGAGGACGTATTGGTTCACCAGGTATCGGCTCCCTCTACAGGTCTGGTACAGCGACGTGTTTCTTTGCTCAGTTGTGTAGTCAGGTAGATTTATACCATGTAAGGAGAAATAAACAAGTCTTAGACCAATGTATACTGCTAATTAAATAATATTCAGGGAAATATCATGTGACACTGTTAAACACATGAGGAAGCAATCAACAATTTCAAAATTTACTGGTTAAAGCAGGTATAATCAGAAATTTGAATTACAATGTTAAGTTGAGCAAAAAACTATAAATAACTACTGTTACTCAAGATATCCTTTTCTTTACTTTAAAATATGAAATTAAAAAGAAAATAATGACTGAAATTTAAAATTCAAACGAAATTAATGGAATAAGATTTAAAAACAGTGACTCTCGGTAAATCTAAATAAAAGGTAACTTGAATTTGATAATAAATAGAAAAATAGAGGTAACAACGAGTCATAACGAGTTATAACTCAAAATAAGTAATTGCGATTACTTTTATTTCGGCCCTTGGCACATAAACGATAATTAAGCGTAATTACGCCTCAATTTAATTAAAGATAAACATAAGACAATCAGTATCTCGCATCGAGACAGAAATTTCAATAAAAGATAAAAAACCAGATAAATTTACATATGTGAGATTAACTAACCTCTCATAAATGCAAATTAATGTCGGTACATCAGTGTTGAGACGAGACAGGTCGAGCGCTAATAATTATATGCTTGATGTAACAAATAAACGGAAAATTTGATTAAATGAGCCTGAAAAGAAAAATATTAAAACCAGCAATACTATGAGGGAAAATTCGGAGAAATTCTACTGAAAATTCAATTTACTACCTTTGCAGGAATATATAGAATTTACTCCGAGAATTCACCCAAATTATACTGTTTAATTTGAATGAAAATACGTAAAATAATGTGCGTGACCACTAAACGATGAAATAATTACGTTCTCCGTAAATTTGAACTAAGCCTCTTTCAAATTACATGAATTTGATTAACGAGAGACGCAAAAATTCACCAATAAATCGGTATTCTTACCCAAACGGTCATGACAATAATCAAAAATTATTGAAGATGTAAGCTAATTAAAAATAGAATATAACAATGCTAAATTCTTGCTTAAGTCGAATAAGACTAAACGAATCATAAACAATTATTAATTATGTATTTAAAAATGAAAGAATTAGTTAAATATACTGCAAGATGAATTACATATTTCAAGATTAACAATTAGCATTTACCCGTCGGCGTCTCGACACAAGATATCCGATCTCGCTATCAAAATTCAAGACGCTGGACAAAATATGCTTGCCGGTGTATTATTGGCTAATTTATATCATGTGATTACCACTATAAATCACGCAGCGTCAAGCCATAGAAATACCCAATATTAAATATAGCAATCTATAATAAATTAAATTCATGAATTGTAGGTATGAAATAGCGTACGGCGCTTCCTAAAATAGCCAACCATACGAAATAAACCCATTCGTGAATAGATGTCACTGGCGACCTAAACATTAAATAACGAAAATCATTTGCAATCGATCCGAAATTTTAGTGTAGCGTAAGTGTAATAAACTCATTCGTGAATAGATGTCACTGACAACTTAAATCCCAAATAATTGAACTGAAATTTTAGTGCAGCGGAATATACATATATTACGTTACAGGTTTATAAAAAAAAACACCATAAAAATCACTTTACATGAGTGGCGGTCTATAATGTGTACCACCATTCAAAACGCGTTTTATTTAAAGCGTGATGGTTTGAATCCTGAACCACCCTTAAATTTTGATGCATATAGTTTGTCTAGTCAGTACGAGATGGCAGAGGTAGTTTAATTTAGGAAATTTTACTGGATATTTTAGTTCTAACGTGATGAGAAGTATTGTTTACGTTTGCTCTGACTTAAACTGATTTTTTTTACTAACAAAAATGTGTTATTTTGTCATAACTTTGTAAGTACTTTTTAAGGTGTAAAGATAGCATAGATGAATTGATATTTAATTAAATACGACTTAACTTTTTTATAAGTATCCCTTTAATTCGTGGTACATATTTTGTACCACTGCCCAAATAGAGATTTTCTGTTTTATTTAATATTGTTGATGTGCTATTTTTTTTTAAATAAAAATGGACAAACCAATTAGCGACTTGCCTTTTAAGCTAAAAAACATGACTGGGGCTGAATTAATGGACAATCTCTATTTGGACGATGATGCCGAAATTGAAAATTTTGAAGTGGAGAGTATCCCATCCGATAGTAATTCCCTGGTCCAGGAGGATGTAAGTTCCGACGATTTGAATGATGATCTTGATATCATAGATCCGTTTCCTAATTTCTTGTCCGACTCGGATGAAGATTTAGAAGACCCAATTACACTAAAAGAATTACAGTCTCGTTTACTCAACGAAAAGAAGCAAAAATTACAACAAGCAAAGTCAGTTTTAGATCTGCTAAATTAGAACGGATATTTTGGAGTTTACAAGTGCTTCGGGAGTACCTGACTTTATTCAAAACAGTGTTAATCTTTCACCAGGATCAATATTTCAATTTTTATTACCAACGAGTTTATAGATTTTCTTGTGTTTCAAACTAACTTATATGCGCAGCAGTTGCAAAGCCATACAAGCCAACAGACAACAAGGAAATCAAAACGTTCCTTGGCAAAAATTTAATAATGGGCGGCTCCCTAGTTATAGAGACTATTGCTCTTCCAACAAGTTACTTCACGATCCATTTATATCTTCACGTATGCCAGTAAAACGTTTTAGCTGGCTTTTGGCCACCGTCCACTTGAATGATAATTCGATAGAACCACAGCGAAATAACCTAAACGTTGATAAGCTCTACAAAATGAGAGCTCTAATAAATACAAGATAGGTTTTCGACATGCTTTCAAATTTCAAAAAATATTGCTATAGAGGAATCAATGATTAAGTATAAGGGAAGATCGACGCTAAAACAGTATATACCGAAAAAACCTATAAAGTGGGAGTATAAGGTTTGGATGTTTGCGGGTTAAACTGGATATTGTCACAAATAGGAAATTTACACTGGTAAGGCAGGTGATGGGATCGAAAAAGATTTGGGCAGCAGTCATAAAGGCGTTGTGTCAGGGTTTGGAAAATTAAGGGCATTGCCACAGCCGACTTCGGTGACTGTGGCATTGCCTATTTTTGACATATTTTTAATAACGTGCACTTGATTATATATCTGCAAGAAAAGCAAATATTTGCTTGTGGGACTGTAAACTCTACAAGGAAATATTTACCAAGTTTATCAAAAGACAACAGAATGAAACATGGTGAATTTGATTTTTATACAAGTAACAATGATATGTTAGCCCTCAAATGGAAGGATAAGAGAGCAGTGTGTTTACTTTCTATCATAACAGTCGAGATACGTCTACAGTAAAAAAAATAAAGACGATTATGTACCATGTCCACAACTTCTAATTGATTACAATAAATATATGAATGGAGTTGATAAGTTCGATCAAATAAAAATCACCTATGAAGTTGACAGAAAAAGCCATAAATGGTGGCATAGAATAAATTTTTTTCTGGATGTTTCTATTGTTAACGCTTTTATTGATACAAGGAACTTAATCGTGAAAAGATGACAATGAAGAACTTTAGATTAGCCGTCGCTGAATATCTTATATCTGCACCTAATATAAAAAAAAACGTTGTTCCGGTGAAAGTAGCCCTATTACTATAAAAAAACAAGCCATTTGTACATACAACAAGACTTGCAGAAGCTAGTCACCAGCCTACATACTCCACTAGAAGACGATGTGCCCTGTGTATTACTAAAGATAATTAAGTACGTACAAACTGGTTTTGTTCTACGTGTAGTGTACCCTTGTGTATGAAAAATCAAAAATATTGTTTCCAAGAATATCATACGCGTTAATGTGTGCGTTGGTACACCATTTATTTCGAAAAATGATGTTATTTTTTGTAAAATTTATATCAGGATGTATTAAAGTAACTTTAAGAAATATAAATAATTCAAAAAATTTATGCTTTTTAATTTTTAATTTGTCTGCCCACATAAGGCTTTTGTTATTCGAAAATGTTTGCCCCTCAAAGAGTTGATGTTTTAAATAATCACATCAAAGTTTTTTGCCAATGTTATAGAAAGCTGAAGTCGTATCACAACCACTGTAAGCATGAATAAATCCTAGATACTCCTGCAAATGAGGAAAATTAAAACTATTTCTATCAAACAATTTTGACGCTACTTTACCGATGTGTGGTTTCCAAAAATATACATTGTCATTTTGCAACTGAGATAAAATAATAAGAAGGTCCACATCTTGTCCAACAATAACAGCATTTTTTAACAATGATGCTTTCACTTTTGCGCATTTTGCGAAAATCTGCGTCCTCATCTGCTTGCACTGCATCAATGTATACTCCCTTCAATGTTTCAATCAAATATGCAATGAAGTTCTTTTTATTGCTTTCGTTTGATAGAAAGTTGTCTGGTTTTGTTAGTGGTTTTAAGTCATCTCTAATTTGAACTCCTGGACCAATTTGCTGTGTTCGACGCAGCCTATCTACATTTTTCGTACTGGTGTCTGAGCCGCTTGGATAACCATCAAAAACAACAGTACATTCGGGGTAAAAGGTTTGCAAATGACAAATAAATTTTGTACTTATGTCTGCAAAAGTGTCATTACTGTTCCATACGATTTTATGTACTAAATACCCACCATCAATAACATGGTGAATATTACCGAGAGGAGCATCTTCAAGTGGTGTAAAAAATTCATACAAATCTGATTTAGTATTCTTCCTCATATTGAATCCGTCAAAAATTGATGTTGGATACGGCGCTAATTCAAATTCACAATACTTTTCGAATTCAGCATCCGAACGCTTGCATAGAAGCATTCTTCTAAAGAGTGTGTCAGAGTCGACAGCAACATCGTCTGCATCTAATTTAATTTTTTTAAATGCACTCTTTAGCGGCAGTACTTTCATTGCCTTTTTAAATTTTACGTCATCAATTGTGCCTTTAAACACGTCTGAAATTAGAGCAATTCCTTTTTCTTGTGCTTCGTGACAATCAATTGCCGAACTTCCGATCACGCCAGTGCTCAGTGAAGTCAAATCACTTGACTGCAGAAAAGGAGGGTGTTCTTTGAACTATTCCAACAAAGCTTTTACATCATCTGCATCTCCCTGAATGCGGGAGGTTCCAGCATCTTTGTGCTGATGTGATGTACCATCCAATTTAAAGTTACAAAATGTTTTTAGTTGTTCGGCAATAACCATCTGCAGCGGAATACTAGCTATCCATCGTGCAGTAGAAGCAGGAGTAACGCCACGGTCATGGGTTAAGCCTTCTTGAGAATGAAAATGCCTCATAAAGCACTGTTCGATGGTCATGTCAGACCAGACTCCTGAATAAAATTTTGGTGAACGCCGTAGTGTGAAGTATCCTTTGCTAGTAAATAAGTCATAGCTACGTTCATTCATCTTGTTTTTTATTTTATACATATCTTGAAGGTAGATGTACGAGCATTTAGCATAATTGAAGTGTCTCCCGTTGTTGTAAAAAATGGTATCATTTTTTGGATTGAAGCCAAATGCATAGTCCATTCCCCACTTGTTTCAGCATGAATAAATTGGAATAGTAATGTTATCATTTCCAAAGTACTGAACGTATAATTTTGCCGTTGGTCCATTGGGTTTCAATTGTTGAAGTTTTTCGCTGAATTTCTGTTGCAGAAAATTAAGTTGCCTACCGGCTAGAATTTCGTTTGTAGCATTGATATCCAAGCTTAAATTTTCTAATGTTTCTTTTTCTGCATCAGAAAATTCAATATGTTTTAAAACTATCAAAGCTAAGGTTAATCGAATTAAAGAGTGGAATCTTATAGCTCGACCATACGCTTTCCCAGACAGCATTTTTTCTACTGAACCCTTTGCATACACCAAACCACATATGAGGAGTAATTATGCAAAAGTCGATAAATCCATTTTTTAATATTTTTGAGATGGCTGCGGATTTATATACTTCATAACTGTATCTACGATCTAGTATACCGAACTGAACAAACATCGTTAAATCCAATTAATATTTGGAGCCCGAAACTCGTCGGCGAATCAAAAGTCGATAAATCCGAGGGTTAGTTAAGCAAAAGTCGATATTTCCAATTGTAATTAAGCAAAACTCAATAAATCCATTTTTATAATAGTTCTGCTACTCGTCCCGAGATGTATACACTGTAGGGTGTATTAATTTCCACGTAATGTTTTTCTGTCTGTTGTATATCATTCGTTGACAGATTTCAGTATTGTAAGGTTCTCGGCAATAAGTTTAGTGTTGAATATGAGTAATATCGATGTTGATATCTCTGTAAAAGATGGTAATAATGGATCAAGGGTTAAAATTCGGAAGTCGTCTCAAAGGAAGTTGAAAAAGGATAAAAGGTAAGCCAAGTATTTAATATGCTAGGTATATTTAAAGCGCAAATGCGTACTATTCCCGATTTACTAAAAATTAGGTATAAAGCTTATGCAAACGATTTTAATGACCGGCTCTTCGCAAGGATTTCTTTTCAAAAATTATTTTATTTTCTCAGCGATTTCTGTACAAAAATTAATATCTTACTACTTTAGTTCTTGACAATATGGCGAACTTATTTCTGATGCGCGTACTAACAAAGCCGAAATAATAAGTAATTAGTGTTTGGCGTCTACTGCGGCCAATTTTATAGCTACGCTGGTTACTATGTTTTTAATATTGCAGATACGCTGACAAAGATCCACAACTCAAGAAATTTGTTAGGCCATGCAGACATGATGGGAAAAGCTTTCGTTGCATTAAAATATCTTTAAGTGATATCATACATTTACGCAAACACCTTTATGCCACATTGGACAAAACTGAACAGGATATTAAAATAAGTTACAAGATAACCCTGGAACCTGTGGAGCGAAAACGGAGTTTGAAGGAAAAACCTAGAACACGTGAGTTTAGTACCTTATATCATTTACGTACAAAAGGATCTAAAAGACCTGTCCGAGTTTGTCTAAACTTTTTCACCAAAGCATTAGGTATAACTAAAGACCGTGTTAACTTTTTATGCAAGAAGATTAGTAAGGGTGAGGTACTTAAAGATCGTAGAGGAGGCGATAGAATATCTCATAAACAGCAAGGTAAAAAAGAAAAAATAATTAGATTTATTGGCAATTTAAGAGGTCGTGAAAGCCACTACAATCGATCCAAATCCAAAAGAATATACCTCCCAGCTCATCTAAATATAAGTAAACTACACAAGTTGTATAACTTACAATGTGAGGAACCTGCTAATTACTGCAGTCTAACAATGTTTAAAGTAATATTTCGAACTAAATTTAACATAGGATTTACTTCTCCAGCATCTGATTCTTGTGCATTATGTAACAGGTTGAAGCATAAAATCAAAATTTCGCAAGATACTTCGAAAAAAAATGAACTTATTTTAGAACTTCGAATTCATAAGAAACGGGCAAATGCTTTTTATGAATTGATGAGGGAAGAAGTGCCAGAATCATTGTCGTTTTGTTTCGACATGCAACAAGTACAGCCCTTACCACGTACTCCAATAAATGATGCTTTTTATGCGCAGCAAATAAACTTTTATATTATCACGTGTGTGGATTTACAGTCAAAGCGTCCAGTGTTTTATACGTGGACCGAAGAGTTGGCAGGTAGGGGATCGGTAGAAGTCTCATCGGCTATTCTGGACCACCTCAACTCTTTGAATTTAAGTAAAATTAAAGTTCTTCGACTTTTCTGTGATGGCTGCGGGGGCCAAAATAAGAACTCCCATGTGATTCACGCATTGTACTATTGGCTGAAACAGCAATCGCCCGAAAGTGTGCAGGAAATTCGACTTACATTCCCAGTCAGGGGACACAGTTTTTTGCCGGCTGACCGGGTATTTGGTAGGGTCGAAAGAGAGCTGAGAGTTAATCCAACAATCAAGAAAAAAGAGGGTTATGAAGAAATTTATTCAAGATTTGGCGAAGTAAAAAACCTTGGGTCTGAATGGTTACTCTACGATTTTAAAAAACTAAGTGATATTTTAAAGAAGGTGGATGGAATGTTGGATCTAAAAAGAATACATCTTCAAAAAAG
>MU186848.1:0-15277 GCA_016904865.1 Pissodes strobi
CCGTAAGGGTGGAGGCTTGGTAATCTGTTGTATATGCCCGGCTATATTTGTCGCCTCCACATATGCAACAGATTACCAAGCCTCCACCCTTACGATCGTGTTTATCGCTGTGTATTCTGATCTCAAGTTTAAAACAGCAGATCGCTGTTAGAACCCCGAAGAGAGGGGAAAAATATTTGGATGTATAAGAAATACAAAAAAGTACTAAATACTACAGTCTAAATAGGCTCCAGTTTCAAATGAACATAATCGCTTCCAGTGTATATATGATGCCATAGGTAAATCGCCAAGTCGCCTCCGGCGATGTTGCCAATGTTCTAAATACCGAAATAGGTCTTATCGGTGTTAAATATAAACATTGCTATGATTCATATCTTCAAATCGCCACCATATTAAATTCGATACCGCACAATTCGAATATTTATTCTCGGTCTCTTACTGAAAATTTTAAATAACTGCTTATTAGTTAATGATCAATATATTACCTATGTTGTTATTAAGCAATAGAACAGAAATAAGTGAGTTTTTTTTATGTAATAAACTATTCGCAAATAGGCAAAATTAGATTATACTAAACAGATATTTGAGTATCGCAATTACAAATTCAATCAAAGATAAGACGAGAAGTTTGGGTTAGTTTGGGTCAAATATCTTTTCTACACATTGTGGTGCTAAACTTATTAGGACAAGTTATGTTAATTTCCAAAATTTAAATTAACTTTATTTCATCACAACAATACAAAATTCGTGTTCTCTCCACGCCAGAGAGACAATGAAGTGTATAGATAGTACTACATTTGCTTCACTTTTTATAGTAAGAAATTCGGACGCCAATCAATTAAGATTAAAATTAATTAAGTTATTCTTCGTGTGTTATAAGCAAACCATATGATTGAGCACTAAGAAAGAAAATGAAACTAGTTAATTATAGAATTGACCTATTAAACTTTAAAAAAAATAGCGCTTCTTATTAGCTGTTAAGGATTTAAGAAATTACCAAAGACTGAATATTAAATTATAATACCTGAAGGAGCGTCGCGTCGCAAGATACTAAGGGCAATAAGGCTACGACAAAATAGTCAATAATAATCGACTCTCTCTTAATTTAAGTTACCAGAAATAGTGACAGATTTTAGCAAACCGGTTGTATTAAAGGCAAATATAAAATTAAATAAATTGAAAAAATGCATTTCAGATAGTTGCGTCGAATAGGTAGAAATAGCAACAATAATTGTTGTGAGTCAATGTTACGTCACGGTAGACGTATATTATTCTAAAGATAATTAAAATAAAATACATTCAGGGTGGGGCACCCCAACTGCGTCGGAGCTTATATGGAAACATGTTATAATTTTTGTAAACAAAAATTCACCAGGCATATAAAATTAAAAAATATTTATATTTATATTTATACAGGGTGTTGCATAAAACAGATATTAGATTCTCTGTAAAATTACTAGAAATGTGATATCTCATATGCTATACTGTAGTTGAACTGTTTCTGAGATATAAACAGTTGAAAATCGCATATTTCTTGACATTCAGAGGTTTTAGAGCCAAATCTATTTACCATAGAGGGAAACGGCTTCGACTTTCTTATCTAAAGTTTTTGAAATACTGACATAAATTTCGAGTAATGTAAGCTGTCAAAGTTTTTGGCTTTCCTTTCTAAGATCAGGTGGAAAATCAGATTTTCCATTTAGGTAGTAGAAACTAGAAAAAATATGTTTTTTCTACAGCCGCGCGCAAAATACCTAATTACTAAATTCAAATGAAATCGCAAAATCGACGAATGCCGTGGATCCTTATTTTGCGCTCTAGCGCGAACATGGAAAAGAAAATTCTCACTCTTTTCGTCGAGTGTGCTATGAATGGTCATGGAAACCGAAGATAAATAAATGACAGTCGTGCGTTTCTTATAGTTTGTTGCTGGCACTCTTGTTCTAAATATGCCCGAAGTCCGAATATAATGTCAAAACTGACAGTCATTTGCAAATTTCAGAATAAGTGTAGAGAAAAATGTGCATTTAATTTTAAAAAATGCGGCTGTAGAAAAACTTATGTGTGTTTTTCGAGCGCAAAGTAAGATTGCCGTTTTCGAAAGATTACTGCGCTCCGCTACGCGTCGCGCAGTAACATTCTTTCTCAAGCGGCAATCCGTTACTTTGCGCTCTAAATACACAAATAACTATTTTCTACAGCCGCGCGCAAAATATCTAATTACTAAATTGAAACGAAATCGCAAAATTGACGAATGCCGCGGATCCTTATTTTGCGCTCTAGCGCGAACATAGAAAAGAAAATTCTCACTTTTTTCGTCGAATATGCTATGAATAGTCATGGCAATCGAAAATAAATAAATGACAGTCGTGAGTTTATTACAGTTCTTGCTGGCACTCCTGTTCTAGATATGCCCGAATAATATGTCAAAACTGATGGTCATTTGCAAAGGATACCGCACGGATAACATGATATTATGGACCCCGGTAGATTTTGTTTATTTTATAATAATTTTTAGGTCTTATTTCTATAATAAACATAGTAAAATTAAAAAGGGATCATATGTCTGTAATAGAAAGTACAGGGTGTCAAAGATCAGAAGTCCGGTCATTGGTGAATAGCACACTCGCGCATTTTTTGTTAATACCTCAATATGTTTTTAGTACATTTAAATAATTTTGGTGTCATTTGAGAGACAATTCATAGTTCCGCAAGGGCAAGTTAAAAAATAGTGCACAGGATGACCAAGTTTTTTGTCTTATAAAATTAATATTGTTTAGAAAAATTATTAATATGTAACATAATTTCTGTATAGCTTACCTATATGGGTCCATCGAGTAAAATTCTGGTGCCATCTTTCAATTGTTAATCAAAATCCCTGTATGCGAAAGGTATAACTAATACTTACAGGGTGACTAACTTTAACATAGGGTATTTACCCAAACTCTTCATGATGGTTTGAATGTAAGTTAAAAATTAAATAATTGTAATAATATTTTAATTAACTCTTTCACATTTTACAAAAACTTTGATAAATAAATCAATAAACACTAACGCACTCTTTGAAACATCTGGAACAAAAGAAAATTCACATTAGAAAAAATCTATTTCATTGAAAGTTTTTGCCGATAACCATACTCTCTAGTTAATGCGAATGAAAAAGGTACCTAATAAGAGTAATAAGGTACCGACTTGGTAACGAAAACGTAAAAAATCAGTAAGCAGATACTTACCTATCTACAGTATTAAAAGGACATCTCTATTTCCAGCATCAGCTATTTCTTCGATGATTCTGTTTTGTGGATAGTGAACGTTATTGTGCCGATGTCTTGCATACCCCAAAAACCATATAACACTCGCAACATGACAACATGTTCCTACTGTTCTGGCTTCTGAACGGCATGTACAGGGTGGCTCGAATTCGTGTCTATGTATGGGGAACTCGAAAACCGTCAGAGATACAGTGTCGGTCAAATTAAGGCAAAATTGCGCATTTAGGTCCCTAACAATATGCCGTTTAGAAAGTTTAAAAAATCCGAGTATTTACGGAGATATCCGGAAAAAACCGAAATTTTGAAAAATCGTTTTATTTTTTTCCTGGGCTTATTTAAAATCGGATTTCAAATCTAATTGCACTTTTGCATTGCTACTTTTTCCGCTATATCCAATGATGATATCCAGGTTGAAATCGGACGTTTCGCCTTCAAGGGATCACTATCAACTTTCTTTTTTTAAATACGAACTTTAATTTTTTTATCGTTTTTCAAATGGTATTGGTGTTATTAATATTAGTATGTGTTTTATTTTTTTTTTATTTTTTATTTTTAAATTTTTATTATTTTTTTATTTTTATTTTATATATTTTGCTTTGGCGTGATTTTAAATAATTTAAGGTAGGTACTTTTGAAATTTTCATATTCTATAAAAATATTTTATTTGTTTTTTGCATTAAGTGGAAAATTGAAGCCCGTATTAAAAATTAAAAATAGTAAAATTATTTTTCACGAGAATAAGGCTATGAACTATTACTCAAACAAGTTGCTTAGTGCATTTTATTTATAAGGAAAATTCCAATAGGTGTTTTTCCATCAAAGTTCCTATAGTATCACGTAGTATGATTATAAATTTTTGATGTTCTCTATTAAATAAATTTTTAATTGGTTAAAAGGAATATTTTACCCTACCAGTAAGCAACTTGTTTGAGTAATAGTTCATGGCCATATTCTCGTAAGAAATAATTTTACTATTTTTTATTTTTAATAGGCCACAATTTTCCACTTAATACAAAAAACAAAATAAAATATATTTATAGAATATAAAAATTTTAAAAGTTGCTACCTTAAATTATTTAAAATTACGCCAAAGCAAAATATATAATTAAAAAAATAATAATAAATATAAAAAAAATAAAAAATAAAATTAAAAAAAATAAAAACACATAGTCATATTAATAACGCCAATACTATCTGAAAAACGAAAAAAAAATAAAGTTCGTATTTAAAACAAGAAAGTTGATGATGATCCCTTGAAGACAAAACGTCGGATTTCAAACTGGATACCATCATTAGATAGAGCGGAAAAAGTGGCAATGCAAAAGTGTAATTCAATTTGAAATCCGTTTCTAAATAAGCCCAGGAAAAAATTAAAACGAATTTTCAAAATTTCGGTTTTTTCCGGATATCTCCGGAAATACTCGCAATTTTAAAACTTTCCAAACGACATATTGCTAGGCACCTAAATGCGCAATTTTGCCTTAATTTGACCGACACTGTATCTCTTACGGTTTTCGAGTTCCCCATACATAGACACGAATTCGAGCCACCCTGTACAATAAATAGTATCCCGAAATATTTTGTTCCTCATTATATTCTACTGCCAACTGATACTTAACTGCATTGCGGTGACGCGAGGTAATTCTTATTCTTAGAAAGTTTGGTATGTTTAAACGCATATCTAATTCAAAATGTAAGTCACCAAATTCTTGTGTATTATCATGTATAGTCCATTCAAGGCTATTGCGCTGTTACGTCAGAATTTCTGACGTCAAAAGAAAAGATCCATACGTCTTAGATAGACTCGTACGTTATTTTTTACGCGAGCCAAAAGATGTCTCTGTACCTGTTTTCTATTCCAGAGCACGTTCTGTTTTTATCAATTTTACATACTTATTACTTATGGCAGCTTCGGAGTGGATTAATTCAATGCACATTCGACACGAAAATATAATGCCACCATGAATAACATCATCATACATACAACAGCTTATTTACCTAGTAATCGTGCGCCGATATCCTTTGATTTGGGAAAGTCAAAAACCAATTTTTTCAAATTTTAGAAGAGGGCTATGACAATATTGTTTTAAGCGTCTGGGCATCTGAATAATACTTTTGACAGTTTAATTTAAAATAAATATGCTTTTTATCGTCTAAAATCAGTTTAAAAACGATTTTAAATGGCAAAATTGTATAAAAATCCGAAAATTCGGACTTTTTTACGCCGATAGCCATGGCTTCGGACGAATTTGTCCTGGATTTTGAAGCGAAAATTCATTTTAAATTCAACCGTTCATTAAGAATAAGCTGTGCTATGGATCCAAATACACTGCGAATATAATAACAGAAAAATAATACTTTTGACGGTTCGTTTGATTTAAAATATGCTTTTTTATCGTCTAAAATCCATTTAAAACGATTTTAAATGGCAAAATTGTATATAATATCGCCCTAGCGGCTAGAATTGGTTTGCGCATTTCCGTCTCATTTGCTGAAATTTGTCCTCATATCGCATTTTATCTACAATAAGGTTTCAAAATAAATTTTTAAAAATTGGTAAGATTTATTTTAAAAGACTATGTTTACACATCAAAAATACATTTTTTCTAGAGATATCATTTTTTAGTATTATCAAATAAATAAAAATTATATATTACTTACATTGTGCACAGCTTTCCAGGGCAAAAGTGGCATACTAGCATCTTTTTCACGTGTGAAATAATGCACTAATTTTAAAGTTAAAGCTTGCTCTTTCTCACTGAACCGGTGGGGCATCTCAAAACGATTTTTATTAGCAATTATTAGCGTAAAACACAAACCAACTACCAACAAATCGATAAATGAAATAAATCTGTTATTTTCGTTATGATATTTTTACATTGACGCCAATCGATGTCAAAGATTCCAATTTGACGGACCAATTTAGTACATACGTTCATTGCATAAAGAAAGATGAAATGATATGACGTAACAGCGCAATAGACTTGAACGGACTTTACATATGATGGTGCCATTTTAATTTGAAATGTTCCAAAAGTCAAATCTCTAAGATAATCGAGAGTGAGTAGTGGAAAATTAGGTATTTGTTCACGCTCCATTCCTTGCCAATTAGCACGGCGTCTAAAAATGCCCTCATTATTAACTCTAAGCTGTGTATCATTTGGTTGACGGGCCTTTTCTAACATTTGTTGAGCTAGTTCTGGGGTAGCATTTTCAAGATGGATAGTTGGATGATACCTATTAATAAGTGCACAGGCTACCCTTAAAAACTGACCTAAACGTGGGATAAGTGAATTCGGAAATGCGTCTCTTAAATACTTTTAATATGCCCACTTCTCGATTCTACGACGTATCTAGATTTTTTAACCAACCTAGATTTGTTGGCTTCTTCTGTGGTTAGTTGGGCTCTATGTCCAACATGTGCGGGCATTTCCGTTTGAATGCCAATATCCCTTAAAAAGTTTTGAGCGTCTCTATAACCCCTATCCAAGATAAAATCTCCTTCAGCAAACCAGTTTCTAAGTTCAGCAAGGTCTTGGTTGTACTCGTGTAAAAGCGTAGCAGCGTCATTGTTGCGACTATCTGCAAAATATGGGCCATGTACTGCCAAGATATATCCATCCGGTGCAAATACAATTGTCGGCTTTAAAAGATGGTACTGTTTGTGTACTGAAAACGACTGACGAAGTACCTGGAAATTACGACTTTTGTGGATTTTTATATAAATTCCGTCTATAACAGCGATGGCCTTTTGAATTTCAGGGTTTTCGTTATACAAGATATTGGAAAAATCGCTTACATAATTATTAATGTGTTCGTTTCTATTTATGTGTCTATAACCCAAATTAAGTGGTGAAATATTAGTATGAAGGCACAATAACACTTTAACAATGGTGGAACTGACTAACTGGCGAGAAGCATAGTTGAACATGACCCTTAAGAAATTGTCAGAAAGTTCCTGTCGCATTTTGCACAAAAAACATATAAGACCTTTCTTAGAAACTGTTATCTGGCAACCATAAAGGAGTACTGGATGACATAACTGAAAAAGGTCACGAAATTGAACCTTGGTTAGTGAAGTTTAAGATTTGAATTCATCGTCTAAATAATTTTCTTTATGCTCTAATAAAGCTTGAGAACTAACATCACTAAGACATCCCAAGAAAATAGTCAATTCGTTTCCTTGCAAATTGTAAGGTCTTCTTATTCCACGTAAGCCATTTAATAAAGGTTGGAATAACATTCTTCTTAAATCAAGATGGTCACCATATACTCGTACGTGAGGAGGAACATATATTTCTGTTTTAATAAAAACATTTGCCCTCAGGCTTGAAGATGGTCTTCGAATTCCTTCTAGATTATTATTACCGCATACAAAACAACATCTAGCACTATTTTTAAAAAGTACCTTAATAATTGTAGGATCTGCATCATTCTGGTATACTCTAATCTCCTCCAACACGCTCATGTTGCAATTATGACAAAGCCTTGTATTATTATTTACCTCCTGTTCTGGATACTGCAAATCATTCCGGCGACGTTTAGCAATTTCAATATCTTGATCTGCATTTAGAGCTACTAACAGATTTCTTCGAAAATGGTCATCGCAAATATAACAACGAAGTCGAAAGGCCATACTGGTTTTAGCATAAAAAGTCAGACACTATTGCAGCTTACTGCTGGTTGAAATAACTGCCGTTTTTGATTGACAACGTAACTATAGAAACAAATCCATCGATAACTAGATTTTAATAACATAGTGGGTATAGTTTTCTAGGACCCTTAACGAAAGAAAATGTACTTGTACAGTGCTTCGACAAAGTCACCCACAAGCTTGATAAAAAAGAAATAAGGGGAAGTTTGTGTTAATCACCCTGTAAGTATTAGTTATACCTTTCGTATACAGGGATCTAGAATAGCAATTGAAAGATGACACCAGGATTTTTTTGGTGGACCCATATACGTAAGCTATACAGAAAATATGTTACATATTAAACATTTTTCTAAAAAAACTTGGTCACCCTGTGCACTATTTTTTAACTTGCCCTTGCGGAACTATGAATTGTCTCTCAAATGACACCAAAATTATTTAAATGTGCTAAAAATATATTGAGGTATTAAAAAAAATGCGCGAGTGTGCTATTCACCAATGACCGGACTTATGATCTTTGACACCCTGTACTTTCTACCACAGACATACGATCCCTTTTTAATTTTACCATGTTTATTATAGGGATAAGACCTACAAAATATTATAAAATTAACAAAATCTACCGGGGTTCATAATACCATATTATCGGGTTATCCGTGCGGTATCCGTTCAGAATAATTATAGAGAAAAATGCGCATTTAGTTTTAAAAAATGGGGCTGTAGAAAAAGTTCTGTGTGTTTTTCGAGCGCAAAGTAAGATTGCCGTTTTCGAAAGATGACTGCGCTCCGTTACGCGTCGCGCAGTAACATTCTTTCTCAAGCGGCAATCCGTTACTTTCCGCTCTAAATACACAAATAACTATTACTTATTCCAATGTTATATTTTATTTTCTCTTCATGTTGTAATACTATCATTTATTAATTACCAAAAAAATAGACGATAAAAATATTAAAGTTTAGAGAACAAAATTAAAATAGCAAATTTGATCTGAAAACCAAATGGAACTCAACCGAAATACTACTACGAACTTGAAAGCGCTGAGTAATCAAAATCGAAATAGTACCGAAGAGAGGGGCGAAAATTTACACTGGCCATGAGTAACCCAGTAAACGTTGACGAATAATTTCAAATAAATTTTCATAGAAGCTATATTTAATTCATACTAACATTCGTTAAAAATTTCAATAAGAATGAAAAATTAATCACTTTACCATTGGCGTAACATTAATAAATAAAAGAATTGCTTTATACTGTCACTTAGCAAGAACTAATTTTCACATGAACCATTACTTTGGGAGTGTTATTATTATTGCAACCTAATTAATATATCGATCTTTTTGAAAATTCAATCAATTGTTAGAAGGAATGAAATGGGTATGTCCTTTCTAAAAATGTAGTCAACATTCGTCAACGTTTACTAGGTGGTCATTTAATTATGGCGCCTAGAATCTAAGTACAGGGTGATCAGCTATATTTTGACCAATGAATATCTCGGTTAATATTGGTTATAGAAGAAGTTTAAATTAGCGAACTTTTAGTATTTTTCCTGAACCATCATAAAATGAAATCAGAAAAAACAATCGAGCATCATAAGTCATATATTTTTTATTAATTATGATTTTTTTTTAATGAAATACCTGGTTTTTCTTTTCACCGTTTGATAGAGAATTATTGTCTGATTTCAAATATATAAGGTTGATGGCATTATTTTCAGCCGTTATGAATTTTATAAATCTACTTTTTTAAAAAACTAACAATTTAGTAACCTATTTTAATTAATTGCCATGGTTATTATTGTCTCTCTGAAAAGCGGATGATAATGTCAGTTGATTTCCTATGAACGTGACGCACGTCAAGAACATAGACGGCGTCATCCAGAGGTAAATAATATTCCTAGTGCCAGCACTTTTCGAAACAATTTTAATTAATAAACAGCACAATATAATAATTTATTGCAAAGTTATTTAAACAGATGCTCAAAGTGTCCCCCGCCTATTTGAATACACAAGCGGTAGCCAGCTTGCAATCGCTCTATGCCACGTGCAATAAAATCGGGTCCTTCATTATTTAAAAAATTAATTTTAATTTTGTATATGAACTTCCATTTGTTCAATATCATTCAGCCGCATTGAACTTATTTTATCTTTCAAATATACCCACAAAATGTATCTAACGGGGCTATGTCCGCACTGTTAGGAATCCATCCAATTACTCCACCACGACTAATCCAAGTATCATAATTTTGATTTAAAAATTCCCTGACAAATAGAACACTATGACCTGGTGCACCATCCTGCTGCCATATAAAATGTCTTGCTACATTTAGCGGAAAATTAGTGACAATTTCATCAATCTCGTTGGTGAGAAGTTCATGATATCGGTGTCCGTTCAATGATCCCTGGATGAAGATTGGGCCAATAATCTTATTACGAATGTAAAAATATTAATTATTACTAACCCAAACATTTAACGATACCCGTCCAGGTCGCATAATTTCAATAGTTAAAAAACGATTCTATGATGCCCAAAAATGTGTATTTTTGGGATTTGGAACCGATGCTGTATTGAAAGAACTTTCATCTGTCCAAATAATATTATTAAATAAATCTGCATCGTTCTGTAATAAATTTATCACATAGCGACAATATTCCAATCGCCTTTGCTTTTGTCCATCAGATAACTTCTGCACTTTGTGATAATCATGAAATTTAAACTTTTTTAATATCCCAAAGATTCTTCCATACGATTTTCCTAGATACCTTGAGCAGTTTCTAATAGAAATTTGGGGATTCCCTGAAAATAAAATAATGTGACGATATAAAAAAATAAAAAATTAAAATTTCATTGTGTAAATCACCTTCAAAATACAAAAGAACAGCAAGTTCTTCATCTTCAAGTATTTCATGGCATCTTGTTTTCCTTCGTAAAGTTTTTCGGCCCGATAATTGATTAAAAATGTTTCGAAAAGTGTTGGCACTAGGAGTATTATTTACCTCCGGATGACGCCGTCTGTATTCTTGACATGCGTCACGCTTATTACATCTGCACCCTTAACTGGTGACGTGCAAAAGATATAACATAACTGGTGACGTGCGGTCAAATTGACACCTAGCAGAAAAAATATATTTACTAATTTTTTTCTAAATATTGATATTGCTAACGTTTTTTGTTTATACTGAGAACACTATTTCGTAAAAAAGCACTCATTTTTATTAAAATTTAACCGTGGCTGAGATATATCAAAAGACAAGTTAGAAAAAACGACATTTTTATTACATTACAGTTTGTTACAAAAATAAAACCAAATATTTTATTCCAAAGAAAAACTTAAAATAAATGATAACTGTATACTTTTTTTAATACAAATTTAAGTTTTGCCGCCTAACTTGAAAGTTTTGCAGGAACAAAATATTGAAAATGACGTATCGCGATTTTTAGGGCGGCGTACTCGAGAACTAATACTCAAACAAACATCAAACTCACACGAATTACTTCGAACGACTAAACTTAAAGGTACGTGGACGCGGCAGCCGAAATATTTAGGCTCAGTGGGGTTACTGAATATGACGCGCGGTCAAATTGACGGCACATCACCAGTAAAGCCGGGAACACACTTTCGACACGCCACGCCACTCTGCGAGCTAGCGTGTACCGTGGCGTGCTATGCAAAAAGTGCGGAGCTTCTAAAATAATGCTTTTATATGGACCGGAAACACACACACTGCACGGCACGGAAATCACTCCACGCCACGCTGACGTCAAACTCCATGCATGCTGCAGCATGTGGAAATCCACACTTTTGTTGCCACGCGTGGTGAGCACTGAGGCGCCAAAAAGCGAATTCGGTTAATTTGTTCAGTAATTTTTAATGCGATTTTAATCCTAAAATGGATGACTTGCTTATTGAAAAGGTGAGAGAGCATGAATGTTTGTTTATACGTCAAATGCCGAGGTTACAGGGATAAGCATATGAGACAGACGTCCTGGGAGGAAATTGGACGGGAATTGAACATTTCTGGTAACTAAATGAATTATTTATTGAATTATGTGAAGATAATAAAGTGACACACCTGACATAAGAAAAATGTTTTCGTCGAAAAAACTTTTTCTTACGAAACTTTGGCTTAGAAACTGAACATATTAGGTCGCTTGAATAAAGATAGAGTACATGCTTTGTAGTACATGTTAGTAAATAGTCTTTACATGTAGTTCCATGTATGGATCCGATAAGAATACATCCATAATATGAATTAATAATTATACCAGCCTATGAAATTAGCCCAATTCTTCTCTTCTTTGGTTAATTTCGTGTACCCAGGGTGCTCTATGACTTGCCTTATTTTCTAATATATAGATAGAGACTGCAACTTCTTCCAATTCCTCTTCCCAATCAGAAGAATCGGTACTGCTGGCGTATTCAATTTTTTCTAGAAACAGTGCTACTGCGAGAAAAAATTAAATTGGGAAATAAACGCAATCAACTGACGTGTGGTGTACGTCCCAGCGACTGCTTGCCTATAGTGTGTTTCTAAACCAAAAATTTTACGCCACGCCACGGAACGCGCTAGCTCGCAGAGTGGCGTGGCGTGTCGAAAGTGTGTTCCCTGCTTTAGAGTAGAATGGGGCAAAAGTACGCGCGGGGCAATAGTCTCAAATCAAAATTTCCAAGAGAAAAAGCAAAATTAGATAACACCGCCACAATATGTTCTGAAAAATACCAAACCACATCGGCCAGTGTTTTCTTGGGTGCCTAGCAGGGTGTTCTTGCAGTCATGAGGTAATTTATACTTTTATACGCTTTGCATGTAATTTTAGCGAATTAGTTTATAAGCTATTGTATCGTTGATTACATGGGCGTAGACAGGGGGGGGGGCAGGAGGGGCCATGGCCCCCCCTGGGAATTTAACCGACTCATATTGCAACATACCATTCATGCCATGCCATTCAAGAGTGTGCCGAATCCTTGTCCTTTTTAACGTTTTTAATGACTTTTGGTTAAAAATTGGGAGTGGTACCCTCAAGATTTTCCGCCTTCGGCGGCTTAGTCTCCGCCGCGGACGCCACTTAGCGGCCTTGTCTATGGTTCGCCCCCCCTGGGAAAAAATCCTGTCTACGCCCATGGTTGATTATTATTGTATTTTAAAAACCAATTAGTGGAATGATCTATGGCATGTGAGTTTATGTAACACACAGTGAATTTGCACGAATCTCATTTGGTAAAAAATGGCGGTAAATTTGAAAATATTTTTAGCTTGTGGCGCAAAAATCCCATTTCTTCACGGGGCAAAATTTCGCGCGGACTCTTGCCACATACATCTTGTTTTCGGATGAACTTGCATGTCTTGGTTGCTCGGAGAAATATAGCTACCCGCCAATAGAAGATTGGGTTCAATGCGAAAAATGTTCAAAGTGGTGGCACGAGGAGTGCAGCGCTTATGAAAATATTGGAAAATTTATTTGCGACTGTTGTGAATGATCTATTTTACCATGTTTTTTTACTTTTTTCATGATATTTGAATTTTTGTTTTCGTTGTTTTTTTGTTTTAGTTTTTGTCTTTGTTACTATTATAATGTTTACCTCATGTTGAGTGGGGCAAATATCCCATTTTGAGTCGGCTCACTATTTATTTTTTTAAGTGTTACTCTATTTGTTTTTTCAAGTGAAATATATCACTGTTTGTACCTAAGAGTTGGCTAAAAAATAAACGTTTGGTTTCATTAATATTTCTGGCTTATGTACAGGGTGGCTCGAATTCGTGTCTATGTATGGGGAATTCGAAAACCGTAAGAGATACAGTGTCGGTAAAATTAAGGCAAAATTGCGCATTTAGGTGCCTAATAATATGCCGTTTAGAAAGTTTTAAAATTCCGAGTATTTACGGAGATATCCGGAAAAAAACCGAAATTTTGAAAAATCGTTTTATTTCTTTCCTGGACTTATTTAAAAACGGATTTCAAATTTAATTGCACCTTTGCATTGCCACTTTTTCCCCTCTATTCAATGATGATATCCAGTTTTAAATCCGACGTTTCGTCTTTAAGGGATCATCATCAACTTTCTTTTTTTAAATACGAACTTTAGTTTTTTTATCGTTTTTCAGATGGTATTGGCGTTATAAATATGAGTATGTGTTTTTATTTTTTATTTTTTTTTTTCATTTATTATTATATTTTTATTATTTTTATTTTATATATTTAGCTTTGGCGTAATTTTAAATAATTTAAGGTAGGTACTTTTGATATTTTTATATTCTATAAAAATATTTTATTTGGTTTTTTGTGTTAGGGCTCAAATTTTCCACTTTATACAAAAACAAAATAAAATATTTTTATACAATATAAAAATTTCAAAAGTACCTACCTTAAGTTATTTAAAACTATGCCAAAGCAAAATATATAATTTAAAACAAAATAATGAAAATAATAAAAATAATAAAAACACATACTCATATTAATAACGCCAATACCATCTGAAAAACGATAAAAAAAATTAAAGCTCGTATAAAAAGAAAGTTGATTATGATACCTTAAAGACGAAACGTCGGATATCAAACTGGATACCATCATTGGATAGAGCGGAAAAAGTGACAATGCAAAAGTGCGATTCAATTTGAAATCCGTATTTAAATAAGCCCAGGAAAAAATAAAACGATTTTTCAAAATTTCGTTTTTTTCCGTATATCTCCGGAAATACTCGGAATTTTAACACTTTATAAACGGCATATTGTTAGGCACCTAAATGCGCAATTTGACCGACACTGTATATCTTACGGTTTTCGAGTTCCCCATACATAGACACGAATTCGAGCCACCCTGTACTTATATGTTACGTGCGTCCTTTTGCCCCATTCTACTCTAAGGGTTAAATATTTCCAGCTTCTCTGCCTCAGTGTAACCCAGCATTCATAGGAAATCAACTGACATTATCATCCGCTTGTCAGAGAGACAATAATAACTATGACGATTAATTAAAATTGATAGGTTACTAAATTGTTAGTTATTTAAAAGAGAAAATTCAATATAATTCCATAACGGCTGAAAATAATGCCATCAACCCTTATATATTTGAAATCAGAAAAGAAATCTGTATCAATCGGTGAAAACAAAAGCCAGGTATTCCATTTAAAAAAATCATAATTAATAAAAAATATATGACTTCTGATGCTCGATTGTTTTTTCTGATGATTTCATTTTATGATGGTTAAGGAAAAATACTAAAAGTTCGCTAATTTAAACATCTTTCTAAAGCCAATATTAACCGAAATATCCATTGGTAAAAATATAGCGGATCGCCCTGTACATATTGTTTTTGTTTTGTCTGCTGTTAAATTATCAAATCAAGCCAGATTAGTA
>MU186848.1:50193-61445 GCA_016904865.1 Pissodes strobi
GTAAAGGTAAACCAAGCTTTCGGAAATCTTTATTGTCATTTCCATCATCAGGGTAACTACAATATAAATTGAACAGTAAATAAGAATACTTGAAACAAATTCAAGCAAGCCTTAACAAAGAATTTTTTTAATGAAAAATATTGGTACTTCTATTTTGTTGAGGTTGATCACAACGATGTTAACTAACTTAAAGACAATACATGTGGGAGAGTCAATCGTTATTTTCTAACACCATAAAAATACACAAAATAACATTTAGTTGGCGCGTTGTTCACAGAATTAAAATTACAAAATAAAATCGTTAAAAATATAAAACATTGTGCCTTTCGTGCAGCACGTGCATTCTGGCTAAAGGGTATAATGACAATTGGCATTAATTTGAAGTGTGACATCTGTCAGGTTCAGAGCAGAACCGAAAAAGTAGAGCAAGTGAAAGTCATAACCAGGAAAAAAAACCGAAACCCCTATGACGTCATAGTATTAAAACATTGAGATATTAACTGAGTTGTTTATATTTGGGTGATACTTTTGATCTAAAAGGAGGAGATAGGAATAAATTTCACTCAAATGGTTAATATCTGACCTTTTTTTGATGCCATTAGGTTCCTGTGAGATGAGGGCCATTTCTAAGAAAAGCCTTTTTGTAAGTTTGTTTGTGTGCCAATATCTTCACCGAACCATAATCCATATTATGCCCAAAGTTGTTGGCATGTTCAGCAAGTGCGCATCACTCAGGATGTAGTCGACAGTCACCCCTGTGGGAAACAATTCTGTTGGATACGGACCTGGAAATTTGTCCAATATATACCTTATTACAGTCCGCACAAGGAATACTGTAAACCACATCAGTGCGAGCCTTGATAGGAACCCTGTCCTTAAGATTAGACTATATCGACCCTACTGTTAAGACTGATTTGTTAGCAATTTGCAAATTTATATTACCAACCTATATCCTGGGCAACTTGGGAGTGACCTCCCTGATATATGGTAACGATGTGAAGCGTATATTGTTGTCAGTTATCGCATCAGCAGACGCTTGTGCTGGGTTGCCCGTTGTAGTGTTCGCTCGGTCTATCCCATTCCGAACACCTGTCATGTTTATATTATTATCATCATTCAGTGTAGCAGATGTGCTGAACAGAATTTTTTTCACTAAGGAAGGAGGATATGAATTTTCGATAAATAACTTAAGAAGAATGTCTAGATTCTTTTTGTGAAAAGATGGGTCTGAAATTTTCAACACTCTATTTTTCATTTGAGACACCAGATTCACTTTCATTGAGTGCTTGTGATAGGACATATAGTTTAAGAACCTACTCGAGCTGAAGGGTTTCCTGTACCAGTCTATCTTGTAACAGTTCGCTTTTGCCAATTTTAAAATTTCATTTATATGCTGTATTTTGCACGCATCGGTTTATTAATTCTAAATTTATTAATTTGATTTGCTTGAAAATGCTGTTTTCCTAATATGAATTAACTATATTTTAGGTATAGATTAGCTATATATTCGTATTAGCTTTTAGAATCCGTTGTGACCATCTATTTTAGTTGTTAAGCGATGTATGTACCTTATTATTAAGATAACTTGGCTTGATTTGCATTATATTATCGTAAACAGCCAGCGAATCGATTTATATTTTTAAAGAGTTCTGTTAGCCTGCAAATACGTTGCACTTGACTTATTGAACCATAATTTAATTTCAGTTTGAATATTCTATTACCTTTTGAGAACCCTAGGTTGATGTTCCGGAGATCGTTTTTGGACCTCTGCTTTAAATATATTTCTCGTTCGGTACAGCTCACCAGTTTTTTTTGTAAGGTTTATGCCAAATAATAGGGATGGGCTATCTATCGTGCGTTTGTCATTCTCCATTTAGATTTTTTAAGGTTTATCATTCCTGTTAGAGCATTTCCTAGCATTTCTGGAAGAATTTAATTTTAGCTCACTATTCGTGGCTTACGCCGTCATTTATCATCATAATAAGCGAGAATTAAGGCGTTTATTTTCTTAGAATTATTCCTTGTATCGAGGCACTCGGCAAGTTTTCAGCCCATTACTACTTGTGTCGCAGTATTTAATTTCGAAGGCGAATTGACGAACGGAGAGGACGGGTCTTTGCTAGTTTGACCGGAACGTAAGACGAACGCTTGCCAGGGCGGCTAGAAACTCCACGTTTTAAGTATTGTGATATAATACAACCCTTTTGATAAGGGATTTATCGTGTCGTTTCTGTTTGTGTTTTAACACGACCTATTTTTCGGGCTCTACAAGCTGTACTAGGTAAGCATTTTCTGTGGCCTATGAAGCACGTGACCGCCACGTTGCTATTTTTTTTTGTTTCCATTATTTATAGCGGCTTCCACGTTCGTCCCATAAGACCGAGACCGTCGAATCTCTCCTAATCCACCCTCAAGTCCGAGTTTGAGGTAAATATCGCTACGGTTTTGCCTATCTATTGCTTATCTACCTTTTATTTTTTTTTCGTGCACATAACGCCATTTGCTTTTCCCATATGTTATCTTATCTACTCCATTTTATCTGATCCGAATTTTTATTTTAATGCAACTTTAATTTTGATCATATGGGGAAGTTTATATATTCTTTTAGGGGTAATTCATACCTATCTTTTTATATTCAAGTTGCCTGAACCATAATATCTCTTTTATTTGCTTTATTGCACTGCAAGTCCATGGTTTTTTTTGTCTGGGAAAATTTGTTTTATAAAGAAGATGTATTTATGCAAAGAGGGAGGGGGTCTATGATTTTTATTAAAGTAAGGGAGCTTCATTTAATGCGTACTGGATTATTTCAGGGTTTTTCTGGTGGGCCAGTAGTTTACTTGATGAACCAATTTTTTCTGGTGGGCCAGAAATTCAAGTGCAGAACTACCACTTGTTCTGAAGGGCCAGAAGCCGGTCCACAACCTTTTCTCTGGAAAGCCAGAAGCGTCAGTGAAGGGCTTTAACTGGTGGTTCCCGCACTAGAGGCCATCGTCAGAGTTCGACGACGGGATTTGGGTATACGTTTTGTGTCTCATTGTTTCTTATGTTTACTCTTCGTTTGCTTTTATTCATATAAATCAAACATTGAATTGAGGTAGCTCATTGATCTTAATTAATTTAATTTACATTTACATTTATTAACTGGTTTATCGGACCTGTTAATCTAATTGCTTTGAGCTGTTTTCTCATTTTAAAAGTCAAGCGCTGGCTGGATAACTTCATTCTTTTCATTCATTAGTCGGCAGATATAACCGCTCTGAATTTTATCTCTTTATCATATGAATCAAGCTAACCATAGTTTTAATCTAATCTGGTGCTTTTATTAACTTCTCAAGTTTTTTTGATCTAATCATTGTGTCCGGTCATTGCGGCATATTATCACCATCAATGCAGCTATTAGCGCACGCATACCTAGTTGTAAGAAGCTTAGTCTACGTCATGTGATCACTTTCATAAATAGTGTTTAGTGCATTTAGTGATAAGGCATATAGAACCGAGGTTTTCCAACTGAATTGGTCTCTGTACGTACAATCTTCATATTGTACTCTGTTTAATTTATTAATTACTTTAAGTCATTTAACATTCTTTTGTCTACTCAACCACATTTTAATATAACCTTTTTCTCCAGATAGATTGTTGCTGTGTTTGCAAAAAAAGGATTTAGTAGCAAATATAGTGTTCATTAAATTTTAGATTGTGTTTTCTTGATAGAAGTTATAATTACGCCATTGTGTTCGATTTTTTTTTGATAGTTTGAAATGAAGTACTAAGAACCGGTTAATTTTATGAGTGAATCTAGCCACTCGGTACAACACCAGCCGAGCTTTTTCCGTTTAGCTGGCTAGAACGGGTGGCGCTCAAACGACCCCACGACAGGGGCCGGGCTTTGTAACGCGACTCTCCGACTCTCATTTTTTTTTATTAATTGAGAAAAAAAAATCTTTGGGTTCAATCATAAAAAAAACGTGTTGCAAATTTGGCGTCCCAGCTTAAGGGGCTATCTTTTTTTGAGAGACCTTTTCTTGATAAATTGCAAATTTTTTCTAATTTATGTCCTGTATGCCTTATTAGATTTATTTTCCAGGTGATTTTCATTGATTGGTAGCATTGTGTATTATTGTTGCATTATTTTGATAACTAGTGATTTAATATTTATCCAGCATTGTTATTTCATTGTTATTATTTGATTGCTTACTAGGTGATTTTTTTTTTTTGATAATTCTATATTGCGCATTGATTTACATATGGAGCTCTCCGAAGAGGACAGCTACCTTTATTTTTTTTATGCTGATTTATATTTACCTGCTAATTTTCTTTATTCGTTTATAATTTTGTTATATTTTGTTATCTTATTGAGTCAGTCAAGATGGATTACAATATGATAGTTAATTATCTTAGGAAAGAGATGCATGTCTATGAACTTAGTATTCGTGGTTTACCAGCTGATGATTCAAAAACTGTTGAAAAATTAAGAGCAGCTTTACGTCCAGTTTTACAATAAAAAAGAAAGGCAAATCTTGACAGTGAAATCGAATATATTTTAACAACATTAATAGATCTCCAAATTTCAGTAGAAAGTTTAGCAGGAGACACTAAGTCTAAAGCTAATTTTGAACGTATTCAATCACGTCTCGTTCACTTGTTGAATCGAATTAATCGAATACCTACCGCTAATCTTAAAGAAGAACAGTTAAAAATTAGATCTGATTCTTTGCTGGAAATATTATCTGCTTTAGATAGTTTAGATTCACTGTTGAAATCGGATAAAGATTTGAGTGCTTTGTTAAGTAAAACGCAGTTAGATGATTCGGATTCGGATTCTTCTGTTTCTAGTTTAAGTTCTAATAAACCACTAACTAATTCCACACCAACTAAAATTCGTTCTTGTCACTCTAGTAATTTTAAAACTCGTGTTGAAAAATGGAATCTTAAATTCTCAGGTGACTGCAAACAACTTTCAGTTCACAACTTTTTAGAAAGAGTTTCTGAGTTACGTATTGCTAGGGGTATATCTGAACAGGAATTATTTGAGTCAGCGATAGATTTGTTTTCTGGCAGAGCATTGAATTGGCTCCGTGCTAATCGAGCTAGGTTTGTTAACTGGAAAAGTTTATCTGATCTCCTGTGTAAACATTTTGAACCACTTGATTATAAAGCTGGGTTATTTAACGAAATTCTGGAAACAACGCAAGACCAGTCTGAGAGTATCGTTGATTATTTGTCTAGTATGAGTGCTTTGTTTAGGCGTTATGGAGGTATGTCTGACGATGTTCAGCTGGATATCATTTCTAGAAATTTGTCTCCATTTTACACAACTCAGCTTCCTGTTGTTAATTCATTGGAGGAGCTAGAGACTGAGTGCCTTAAGCTTGAAGCTAAAAAGTACCGAGCTGATCATTATATTCCACCATCTAGGAGGCGACAAAATTTTGTCGAACCTGATTTCGCTTTCTTGGCTTCTGATGGATCTACTTCTAGCTTATATAGTGATCATCCACCGCCCATTGATGTAGTTGCATTACCAGCAGCACGAGCACCAGCTGAAAGACCATCTTTTCCTAGACGTCCAGTTACTTGTTGGAACTGCAATCAGACAGGTCATTTAAATCGGCAATGCCCTAGCAGTAAGAAGATCCATTATTATCGTTGTGGTACTCCAGATGTGACTACTAGAAATTGTCCAAAGTGTTCCGGTTCGGAAAACGGTATTCGGGAGAGTCGTTAGGTCGGCAGACCTCTCCTGTTATTTCCACTCCACCGACCAATGACATTAATTTTCCTAATAAGAATTTTTTGGACTTTATTATTGCAAATGCGCACGGCGATGAGCGCCCATATTTGGAGATTTCTGTTTTGGGTCACCCTATTTTAGGCTTACTAGATTCCGGAGCTACTTGGACTGTTGGTCAACCTGGTTTAGAAATTTTGCAGGGATTAGGTTTAAAACTTATTAAAAATCAGACCACATGTACTGTTGCTAATGGCCAGACCTGTTCAAGTATAGGTTATTTTCAGGTACACCTGTAACCTTGTTAGATAGGACACGTATAATAGACATTTTAGTATTTCCAGAGTTGGCTCATAGATTTATTTTAGGTATCGATTTTTGGAAAGCCATGGACATTGTACCTGATCTAAGACCGTCGATAGTCTTGCTGTGGGTACTCATGTCCTTCAGCACGGAAAATATCGCCCGGCACGGGCTGCTGTGAAACGAATGTTTGGCATTTTTCAGATAAATTTCCTGAAATTTGAAGTATTGTGGATGGTGATTCTTTGCCTGTTTCTGAAAGATCCGCTCTTGATTCGCTGGAAAAGGAGAAATTTTCTTAAATGGGTACTGGTCTTGGTTACTGTAAAGTAGCTGAGCATGTAATCGAATTAGAACCTGGCTCAAGACCTATTAAACAGCGTTATTACCCTGTCTCTCCGTTCAAGCAGGCGATTATAGATAAGGAAATAGATGAAATGTTAAGGCTAGGTGTAATAGAACCATCGAAAAGTCCCTGGTCTAGTCCTGTATGTTTAGTACGCAAGAAAGACAATGATTATCGCTTTTGCATCGATTTTAGAAAGGTCAATTCTATTACTAAAAAGGACAGCTTTCCCATTCCCTATATTTCAGCCATTTTAGACCGTCTCCGCGACGCACGTTATATCAGCTCCATTGATATAAAATCAGCATTCTGGCAGGTACCTCTTGATGAGTCTTCTCGTGAGATTACAGCATTCCAGGTCGAAACCTCTTCCATTTTCTGCGCATGCCTTTCGGTTTAACCAATGCGCCTGCTACCTGGCAACGTATTATCGATCGTGTCTTAGGTGTTGACTTAGAGAACAACGTCATGGTCTATTTAGATGACATCATTATTATTTCCAAGACTTTTTCAGACCATTTGAGGATATTAGGTCTTGTGTTTGACCGTTTAGAAGAAGCCGGACTAAAGGTTTCTCAAGAGAAGTGTCACTTTTGCAAACCCCAGCTAAAATATCTTGGTTATGTTGTGGATTCTAAAGGATTGAGGCCCGATCCAGAAAAAGTGCAGGCTATTATTAATATATCACCAGCAAAGAATGTGACTGAGATCCGACGTTTTATTGGAACCGCTTCCTGGTACAGACGCTTTGTTCCTAACTTTTCTTCTATTATTGCTTTTCTTCTATTATCACTCGACTTACCAAAAAGAACATAAAATGGGAATGGACTCCAGATTGTCAGGAATCTTTCAGATAGAGATGGATCGTGATTTCACGTACCGTGATTTATCACGGCGCCTGAACGCGGAACGGTTGGTCATCGTGACAACTTATTAGAAATCACGGTTCTCCCCGTTCGTACACTAAGGAATCTGTAAGTGATAATCGCGACTGCGAACTGGCTAACCACAGAGGCGCGACCGTGTCGATATATTTAAACGCTGCCGCTAATTCGACAATATTCGACTGCTGCTATGCGTTAGTTCCGTTCTTGCCAACGACAAAATTTACAGAATAAATATATCTTTATTCTGTAGACTTTTCCAACGGTCAAGTCAGGGTTCACGGTCCAGCCAGACACTTGTGGTTAAAAAATATTTGCCAAAATTTTATTAAGTTAAAAATAAAAAATAAAGTAACATGTATTTCAAAGGTAATATCGTTGTTTGAATAAAGGAGTAATATAAAAACAAATGTGTTACAAAGCGTTCAAATGGAAATAAAAATAATTTAGATTTTAATGGTTTATGTTTATTTATATTTATTTTGAGACTATTGACTATTTGCCGCAGGTGCCGGCCGCTGGCTGATCAAAGCATGCCGACGTGAAGCGAAAAAAACAGCTCCTCTTTGTTAATGTTTAATGTACTCCGCTTTTTTATTAAAGGATTGTCGACATGTGTACTACGAATCACCCCTCGGTAAACGAAAACGGCGATAATATTTTAAAGTGTCGTTTAGGAGAATTTAAATATATCCAGTAGTTGAAAAAATCAAAATCACGGACGTGACTGAGTCACGGGTTTTTTAGACCGTGATTTTTGGGGAACGGTCACTGATCACTACCGTGACTGAAAATTGCTGTCACGCCCCATCTCTACTTTCAAATCAATTAAAGAAGCTCTTGTTACCGCTCCAGTCTTGTCCTGTCCTGATTTCAACCGCATGTTTACCCTTCAAACTGACGCTTCTTCTTATGGCTTAGGCGCTGTTCTAACCCAGCAATTCGATGATGGGGAGAAGGTAATTGCCTATCTTTCGCGTTCCCTTACTAGGCAGGAAATGAAGTTGACAGTCACGGAAAAGGAGTGTCTTGTAGTGATTTGGAGTGTGGAAAAACTAAGGCATTATTTAGAGGGAGTTCATTTCAAGGTAATCACAGACCATCATTCACTATTGTGGTTACATAATTTAAAGGATCCGCAGGGTCGACTTGGTCGTTGGGCACTTCGTTTACAACCTTATGATTTTCAACTAATCCATCGAAAAGGCAAAGAGCATATAGTGCCAGATTTTCTATCTAGGTCCGTACCAGTTTTGACAGAAGATATCGCAGCCGTGGAGGATTCGTTAACTTCTTACTCCAACACTTCTGATAAGTGGTATGTCGATATGTTGAAAAAGCTGGAAGAACAACCAGATAAATTTCCTTGTTGGAGAATTGAAAATGGTAATCTTTTTAAATTTGTTAAGACCACCTCTCCCAACTTCCCTGATCAGTCCAGTTCTTGGAAAATAGTTTTGCCAAAAGATCATCGAAAAGAAGTCCTGGTTCGCTGTCATGATCTTCCAACTTCAGGTCATGTTGGAATTTTTAAAACATTTTGGAAAATAGCTGAACGTTGCTATTGGCCTAAGATGAGAGCAGATGTTGCTAAGTATGTCCGATCCTGTCATATTTGTGCTCAAAATAAGGTGGAGCAAAAAGCACCAGCAGGTTTAATGGGTAATCGACCCGATATTCGGGAACCTTGGCAGTCCATCAGTCTAGATTTTGTAGGACCATTACCTCGTTCAAAACAGGGCAATACTCACATCTTGGTAGTTACCGATTACTTCAGTAAATTTGTCGTTCTCTTTCCTTGCCGTTCTGCTACCGCGAAAACGTTAGTCAAACATATAGAACAGGGCATTTTCTTGGTTTATGGGGCTCCACAGTATCTAACTTGTGATAATGGTACTCAGATGAAATCCAAAGAATTCCAATCTCTTTGTGACAAGTATAAGGTCAAAATTTTCTATACTGCATCTTATATCCTCGTGCTGATCATACCGAACGTGTCAATAGAGTCGTCAAAAGCATGTTGCGATCTTATGTCAACCAAAACGATCATCGAACTTGGGAAGATAATCTTCCATCTATTGGTTGTGCTATTCGAACATCACGTCACGAAACTATTGGTTATACTCCCAATCTAGTGAACTTTGGGCGGGAACATAAACTTTTTGGGCAAGATTACACCGAAGGCATTCCCTCGGCCGACACGGACAGTCAAAATTACATTCGAAAACGAATAGAAACTTTTAAACAGCTCTTTGAGAAAATTCATAAGAAAATTGGGTCGGCACAGTCAAGAAATCGACACCAATACAATCTTCGAAGGCGTCCGGTCAATTTTGTTTCTGGTCAAAAGGTATGGCGTAAAAATAAAGTGCTCTCTAACGCCGCCAATTATTTTAGCTCAAAATTGGCTCCTGAGTTCCTAGGTCCATTTAAGATCAAAAAGAAAACCGGTACGTGTACGTACGAACTCCAGGATGAACACGGTAATAGCAAGGGTATTTGGCATGTTCAAGACTTGAAACCGGTGTACATCGACTCCGGTTCTGATGGTCCATCTAACTGATTTCAAACAAAATTAATGAGCAATTTGTATTTCTATTCCTTGAATTAAAATTTTCTTAAATAATGGTTATTTTTAATATTCTATATTTACCTTGATTTATTTGTGATATTAATTTTTCTTTCTGTCAATTTCTTCGATCCACATTGTTCTGTTGAATTTTTACTATGGATTTATAAGCTATCTTAAAAATTAATTCTTATCTATATGCATTTTGCTTGGAAATTACCCTGAATTGTGTCCTTACTCGATTGTGACAAATTTCTCGAAATTGACTGTTTTCCTAATTGTGACCATTTTCCCGGATTTGACGAATATCCCGGATTTGACACACCTGGCTATGACTTCCCCGAATTTGACTATTCTCCTGATTCTGACAACCTCCCGAATTTGACACCGAATTGTGACTATTGTATCTGATATTGTTTTTTTATGGGTAGCTGAAAACTGTTATACTGTGGGTATGAGCGGTGATTAGCTATTTTTCTTGAATTTATTTCGTTACCTTGATTTTGATTCTATTGTTTGATTTTAGTGTTTACTTTTATTGGTTGATTTACTTACCTTGTTACCTATTTGATTTGATTGATTATCTACCTTTGAATTTAATTCGTTACCTTAACTTTGTTGTCTGATTTGATGATTGCCTTTATTAGTTGATTTACTTACCTTGATACCTACATGTTTTGATTTTGGGTTATCTATTTTTGAGTTTATTTCGTTACCTTTATTTTATTATCTGATTTTGATTATTGCTTTTTCGTTGATTTACTTATCTTTCTTTTGACTTTGTTTTTTTTTTTGGGCCTAAGTAGACTAACCTTCGGTTTTTTTCAGTTATGCTGGCTTTTCTTGCTTAGACCATTACCTATGAGTTTTTTTCATACTTGAGCAATGTAACTTGTGTTACTTATCTGGATTTACTGCTCAGCGTATTAATCACTTTTCGGTCTAGAACTTTGTGACTTAACGGTTACATTACCATTTATTTGGGATATTACCTGGACTTGTCTTGATTTTCTTTGCTCTGCAGTTGGGGCAATAGATTTGTTGTAGGTAACTGGCTTGGCGCGAAACTTGATGGTTGCCTACATCAAATTGGTAAAGAATTTCTTCTGCACAGAGATACTGGTTGTGGTAAAAGCCCACAGAGTGCTGTAGTAACGCTGACCTTCCGTCGCTTAATACTGTTGTAGCTAGAGCAGCCGTGAGAAAGCTGTTCTGCATTCACCGTTATCCTTCTCGGTTAAAATGGCTAATTGATTGGGAAAAAAAATCTTTGGGTTCAATCATAAAAAAAACGTGTTGCAATCTTTATTCTGCTATCTGCAGTACGTATAAACCTGGTATCTAGGAACGGTACAGAATTATCTCTGTCCTCGGTTTCTATGGTGAACTGGATATATGGCATAGCATATATATATATAT
>MU186848.1:61545-83356 GCA_016904865.1 Pissodes strobi
AACGACTGTTAGTTTTCTTGGGGTAGCGGTCTTGGGGTAAGTATTGATACTCGTTTTTTACTAACGCCGAGCTTTCGGAAATTTTATTGTTTCCTTTTTCAAGGGTGCAAAGTGAGTTTCAATTTGGCTTATATAGTTATTGAACATTGAATCAGTCTCCAGTGCGTGATTTATGCATTGATTTTACATTTTGGCTTTTAATTCTCATTTGAGTATTTTTATATTGAGATTTGAAATTTAAACACATGAATTTTGTGCACAAACATGGCACCGATGGATTTTAACTGTTATCTGTTATCTATTACCCTTTCTCATCGTTATTGAATTAACTAATATCGACTTTTTCACTACCGTATATGATATTATCTTGGCAAATGTCTTGCTAATATCACTGTAATTATCTTATTTATGTTTGGGTATTAAGTACACTTATCTAAGTGCTGCATCTTTTCTGTAGGTCATATAATTACTCATCCTAATCTTATCGAACATATAGTTAAATGATCTTTTTAATAGAGTATTATCTTTTATTGTGTCTAGTGTTATTTGATTAACTAATATCGACCTTCTTCACTACCTACCGTATATAATATTATCCTAGTTAAACAAATATCTCGCCAATGCCATAGTAATTATCTCATTCATTTTTTGTATTTCGTATACTTACTTAACCTACCTAACTACTACTTTAGTTTTTCGTCTTTATGCGGGTTTCCGAATTGAGCTCACTTCGACTTCCCCTGTAGATCTTCTTTGATCAGATTTTTTTCATTTCAGGTTAAGTGATTTGATTTAATTTTTGTTAACTGTTCATTTGGAGCGATGTTATCGCTGCCATGGGATTCATTTATAACAGGTTTTTTTTAACATTGAAAATGTTTCTGTTATCCTAGTATAGGGCCTCAAATCGTGAAAATGTGCATGCTATATTTGCCACATGACGTCATACGTGTGAGAGATCGTGTTAGTTTGTTTATTGAAACTTAAATTTGATTATAATGTAACGGAGTCGGTTCAAATGACTAAAATAAATTGGAACTAACTGAAACTAACCGAAAGTTGATTGAACGACTAATCAAAACTAACCGAAAGCACCAAAACGGGCTAAAACGTACCGGAACAAGTTACAAAATTAGAGTAAGCTAAAACTAACTAGCTCGCAACGATTTTTGGTGACTAACCAAACTAACTAAAAACATTAAATTTGATTATAACGTGTCGGAACCGGATCAAATGACTAAAATATATTAAAACTAACTGAAATTTATCGAGAGTCGATTGAACGATTAACCAAAACTAACCAAAAAGGGCTAAAAAGTATCGGAACAGATTAAAAATATTAAAGTAAGTTGAAACTATCCCAAATTAACCGAATTATGGCGGCTAACTAAAATTAACCAAAAACATTTAAATTGGTTATTATAACGTATCGCAACCGGTTTAAATGACTAAAATAAATTGGAACTAAAATGTTAAAGTAAGTTAAAACTAACCCAAATTAATCGAATTTTGGCAACTAACCAAAACTAACCAAAAATATTAAAATTGCATATAACGTAACGGAACCGGTTCAAATGGCTAAACTAAACTAACTTAACTTTACCGAAAGTTGACTGAACGACTAACCAATACTAACCTAAAGTAACCAAAAGCACCAAAAAGGGCTAAATTGGTTTTAATAACGTGTCGGAACCGGTTCAAATGACTAAAATAAATTGGAACTAACTGAAAGTAATCAAAAGTTGATTGAATGACTAACCGAAAATAACTAAGGCTCGCACTACCCAAAACGAGCTAAAACGTATCAGACCAGATTAAAAATGTTAAAGTAAGCTAAAACTAACCCAAATTAATCGAATTTTGGCGACTAACCAAAACTAACCAAAAGTAACCAAAAGCACCAAAAAGGGCTAAAACGTATCGGAACAGATTAAAAATATTAAAGTAAGTTGCAACTAATCCCAATTAACCGGATTTTGGCAACTAACTAAAATTAACCAGAAACATTTAAATTGGTTATAATGTATCGGAACCGGTTCAAATGAATAAAATAAATTGTAACTAACTCAAAGTAACTGAAAGTTGATTGAATGTCTAACCAAAAGCACCAAAACGGGCTAAAACATATCGGAACAGTTTACAAAAATTAAAGTAAGTTAAAACTAACCAAAACAAATCGAATTTTGGTGACTAACCAAAACTAACCAGAAACATTAAATTTAATTCTAACTTGTCGGAACCGGTTCAAGTGACTAAAATAAATTGGAACTAACTGCAAGTAACCGAAAGTTGATTGAGTGACTAACCAAAACTAACCAAAAGTAACTAAAAGCACCAAAACGGGCTAAAACGTATCGGAATAAGTTACAAAAATTAAAGTAAGTTTAAACTAGCCAAAACGAATCGATTTTTGGCGAATAACCAAAACTACCCAAAGAGATTAAATTTGATTATCACGTATCAGAGTCGTTTCAAATGGCTAAAATAAATTAGAACTGACTGAAACTAACCGAAAGTTGATGAACGACTTACCAAAACTAACTAAAAATAACCAAAAGCCCCAAAACGGGCTACAACGAATCAGAACAGGTTAAAAATATTACGATAACGTTATGGCTAATTATATATTAATTGAGTTTCCTATCTGCAGGTGGATGGTAATTTTTTAGTTGTTCATATCTGCACCTTTTTTTATTTATTTGTTTTTTAATTATTCTAATGATTAATATTAGTGATAAAAATGTATTTCTTTAATTAAACATATTAGAAACACTCTTGTTTGTATTTTTACTTTCTTAAACTCTGCTTCTAAAAACTAATTGAATTGCAACACAAATCACATTTTACGTTTTCATTCATCATCATTTCGGTTGCATCTTTGCGAAGGACTGTGAATTTCTGTGCTTGAAAGCTAATTTAAAACGATCTGAAAATGGGAAAATGGACAGGATATAATTTTTTATTTAGCAGAGTATTTCTTATTTAAGGTGCTCTGTGATTAATTGTATTTAGTCAGCACTTTTAAAATTCAGATTTTTGTAGAAATATTTCCAAAATAGAGACTAGCAGTATTAATGATTTAGAACTTAAGACTAAGACTTAATAATCTTATAATTTTAATGATACTTATTTTGGAGAAACTTCTCTTTATTTTAGGTGCCATATCAGAATCTCAACTGCTTTGCACGCATCCACTGCTTTACTAAGTCGTCATGTTTTGGAAACCGAAAATATTTTATATCACTCCCTTTGGTGCTCCTATTATTGTTTTTACACGTAACCACAGCACAGTTCGGCATAATTATATAATAAGTTTTTATTTAAAATAATCCTAGTGCATACACAATAACACTAAATGTCTAAAACACAACACAAATCTATAAATTCACTTAGGAATTTTTCTTTTTTTTTTTTTTATGGCAGTGACACACACACTAAAGGTAGATCCTATGGCGCTCGACGAGCGGTGTGTGTGCGAAGATGTTGATTGACACGGTTCTTGAATATTTGTAGGTTGTAATTAGTGGGAAACAGATGTCCTGGAAGTGAGTTCCACAGTGATGCAGTGCGCCAGACAAAGGAGTTCTGATAAAGCGATGTTCTAGGTGTTTCTAGTTGTACGACGAACTGGTGCGCTCCTGCCGTCTGTCGGGACTGCCTGACAGGAGTTGCCAGGGGCGGGATTATGTGGGCCAAATCCTAGGAACATCTGCCGTGAAAGTATCTGTAAAACAGAGACATCTCGGCCACATGTCTGCGATGTTCCAGACTATCCAGATTCCGGGTCAACTCCGGATCGCCGACGAGACGCACAGCCCTCTTCTGAATGGAATCCAGCAGCTTTAGGGTATGCTTTGGTGCGGCACCCCCGATATGTGAGCAATATTCTAAGCACGGTCTTATTTGCGCTTTGTACAGCAAGAGCAACTGCTGCGGTGTATAGAGTTTTTTGTTGCGAAATAGCGCACCAAGCTTCTGGGAGGCTGATTTTGCGATGTTAGCAACATGGTCATGCCATGACATATTGCTGTTGACCGAGACACCCAGCAGCCCGATTGACGAGGATGAAGGAATGGTCGATCCTGCCATAATTATGTCAGGGCCCGCTGTATTGGCCCTCTTAGTAAACGTTGCTGCTTGGGTCTTTGCTGCATTGAACTGGACCAAATTTCGGTCGCACCAAGTTTGAACTTTCTCCAGGTCTTGATTAATTGCTGTAATCTGCTCCTGTCTGCGGTGATGAGTCTCAGTCGCTGGTAAGGGTTTTTCTGATCTAAAGTGGGAGACAAGGGTACTGTCATCTGCAAAACTGTAAACAGGATTATTCGTTTCGATCAGCAGGTCATTAATATATAAGAGGAACAGAGTTGGTGAAAGTATTGCGCCCTGAGGCACGCCCGCGTTGATGGTGAATGTGTCCGAGATGTGTCCATCGACTGCAACATGTAGGGATCGGTTCTTAAGGAAACTGGCCAGCCAGCTGCAGAGAGAGGCGGGCAGTCCCAAGGACGGCAGTTTGTTGAGCAGTCCGTCATGCCAAACTCTGTCGAATGCCTTTGAAATATCCAACGCAATCGCTCGAGACTCTCCGTAGTTTTCAATTGCCCTACTCCATATATGAGTGACATAGGCCAATATATGCCCTGTCGATCTCTCTTTGCGAAAGCCGTATTGATTATCGCTGATTATTCTGTTGCTCTCGAGGTACTTGAGTAGTTGCTGGTTGACTACACGTTCCATGACTTTGGAGATTATTGGAAGCAAGGCAATCGGGCGATAGTTTGAGGGCGTGGTTTTCTTGCCTTTTTTTGGAACAGGTTGCACTCGAGCAACTTTCCAAGAGGATGGGTAAATCCCTTTTCTGTAAGAAAGAGAAAAAAGCCTGGAAAAAAACAGGTGTTAGTTCGTTGGCGCAGTTCTTTAGCACGATGGCAGGTATTCCGTCCGGTCCTGATGCCTTTTGCGTATCTAGTTCTTTAAGGATTTTGCGAAAATCACGATGAGAAAACTTGACTTCTGCCATGGTGGTGTTGATGTTCGGTATAGTGGGGAGAGTCTTGCTTTGGGGCACGTCTAAGGTAGAGTGCGATGAAAACATTTTGGCGAGCATGTTTGCTTTTTCTTTGGCTGTAGTCGCCGTGATGCCACGTTCGTCCGTCAAAGGTGGGAGAGACGTTTTTGTAAAGTTGTTACTTACTGCCCTTGCTACCGACCAGAAATTCCTGGAGCCACTGGGGCATTGCAAAAGTTTATTCCTGATCCTTTGATTGTGTTTGTCCTTAGTTTCGTCGATCACAAGCTTGCACTCGTTTCTCGCTTCGATAAAATAATTGCGATTTTCAGCGGTCTGATTTTGCTGCCAGTACTTATAGGCTTGCTGTTTCCTTCCTACAGCTCTTTCGCATCTTTTGTCGAACCAGGGCTTTCCTTTTGATGGTAACTTGATGGAATTTGGGATATATGCTTCCATTCCTGAGGAGATTACTTGCATGATCTCTTCGCAGCAGTCTGTCGGGTCGTCAGTGACAAAGCAGACGTCGAGCCAAGGAAAATCTAGGTAAAACTGCCTCAGATCGTACCAGTTTGCACAATTGTAATGCCAGATTTTGCGAGGCAATGGTGGATCCTTCTGTATGAGTGGCAATTCACAAACCGTTGTAATAAGTTTGTGGTCGGATGTACCTAATGGCGGACCAACTGTAACCTTGTACTGGTCAGGATTGGTGGTCAGAAAAAGATCCAGGAGGGCGGCGAATTCGCCCCTCTCTGAGATTCGAGTTGGTTCGTCTACAAGTTGAGTAAGCCCGCAGCTGATGGCAAATGATTCAGCCTCTCTACCTTCGTTGTCGGTCTTGTTGTGATGTTTGAGCCAGTTGGTGTTGTGGGCATTGAAGTCTCCCAGAACGATTATTTCTGAACTGGGGTGATCGACCTGTATTGAGTCAAAGGTGGTAGCTAGTGTTGAGAAAAAGCTTTGGTAGGTTCTATCGGTCGGAGGGCGATAGAGACAACATATAAACTTGGTTAATCCCTTGGCGGTGAACTTGAGCCACATGACGTCAAGGTTGTTCAGTTCGAGTGTTTCCTCGCGGTGACATGAAAGGTCGCTTCGGACAAAAAGGCATATTCCGAACTTATATCTAAATCGGGTATGCAAGTCGTAACCAGGATAGAGGTAGTTCACTGTTGTTGTTGTAGAACATACTTGTGTTTCTGTGAGGGTTAATATGTGTGGTCTATTTGCTTGTAGATGTTGGTGTACCGAATTTATGTTTGTATTTAGGCCTCTTATGTTGCAGAAATCTATTCTAAATTGGTTCGGTATCTTTGCTGTCTGTGAAATGCGGAATGAAGGGCTCCCAGGGCCACCCAGCGCCTGGAGATCCGAATGGCCGGGGAGTTTACCTCCGGAATATTTTGATCCTGGAAGCACCATCATGTCCATATATTCCTACTGTGAAACCCGGGATCACCAGCGCGGAAGCGGAACGTGATTTGGGAAAACCACTTAGCGCTCCCCAATTCTGGTGGGGTGGTCTTTCACCGGACGATGCGAGTAGGCTTATGCATCTACCACCTAGGGCCGCTTCCACTCGAAGCATCGGCCTCAGACTCATTCCTTTGGCGGTCCCTAGTCTGACAGGGGTAAAAATGGGGTTTGTTGGATCACTCCCCAGTGATCAGCTCCAGACTTTGTACTTTGGTGTTCTCCAGCCTGGAGGAGGACGATGGGATTTTATGGGCCACATCCCGTGGCAACTCGGAATGGTGGGGGCGTCACTCCCCGTAATCAAACTGCTCTCACCAGTTTGACGTTCCTGCCAGCCAATACAATGCAGCCCCTCTTGTCACAAACTGTCATTGATCGGCTCCAGACTTTGTACTTTGGTGTTCTCCAGCCTGGGGGAGGACGATGGGATTTGATGGGCCAAATAAACTATGACAGCGTCAAACGCAGAGACATTTGCTCCCAAATGACGTATATGCGCGGGTGGGTCAAAAACGAGTCTAGAAATCAGTATACCGTTATATGTGTATCGGGTACGTGACCAAAGTAGGTCTATGGCTTTCGGACATGTACGTCTTAGAAATGTATTTAAGACGTACCTGCTTTCGGCAGTTTCAACTGTTGTCAGTCTTTTAGTGTCGCCAGTTTTGTTTTGTTGTTAAAACCCTTTTTACTTAATCACTGATTAACTATTTATACTTTGTCGAAAACTATGCCGAATAGGAACACATTTATTAATTTTCATTAATCTAAAAATTCAAATATAGTTTTAAAATAATCTTTATTTATATTTACTCAATGTTTATTGACGATATCTTTAATCTGTAATTACTATTTAACTATCGATTATCGTATTATCGATAGAATAATTTATAATCGATATGTTTCGCCAGGTTATTAAACCATATGGTGTTAATAATTTGTGTACCTAGTGAACACTGAGTATATTCCTCTTTCTTTCTTCGTCATGCCTTTAAAAAAGGATGTAAGTACGCTCGGTGCACTCCAGATCCAAATCGAAAATGCCAATAATAATTTTTAACGCGATATCTACTGTACATTTTTTTACTTTTCGTCAAAAATTATAGAGAACTGTTTCATTCGCAATACTTTATATTCTTTTTACTGGTGCCGCCACTTTCTTCTTATTCATTGGTTGGCTAACTATTTCTTTTTAAACAATGGTCATAGTATCAGTGCATTTTTGAACACTGGTGAAAATTTTACATGGCCTCTCAACCAATTACTTGAAATATGTCGTAGACTAGGAATAATTAATCTGGCATTCTCATCTTCTTCTCATTAAAAATTTTAAAAAGCATACTATTCAAACGGGTTAAATCGGAAATAAATTTAGAAGTACTATATAAATATCTTCCTAAAATATCTATATAATTATACTCTAACCGAAATTAGTGCAAGCTATAAGTAATCCTTATGTTCGATTTAAAATCCATTTCACATGTGTTTTTATATGGTATAGATATTTTATTTCAAGCACTGTAAGAACGTAAAACTATATTATATTATACAATTTACCTACTTAACGCATTATAAATACTCGATGTTCTATTAATATTTACCTTTTTGAAAATACGGGACAAATTTGGGAATTTCTTCAGCAATTTGTATATTTTCATGGCTGATAGAGCTATAAAATCGAACAGTCGGAACAATACCATCATCAGATTTATAGGCATTTCTTTGTCCAACCAAGATTACTCCATCAGAGGCCGTTTTTGCCAATGGTCGTTTTGATAAGTTTCCGTGAGTGATTGGAACCTGCGGTTTATAATCAATAAATATTTCTTCCTTTGCTTCGACAGAATCTTCCTCAGATCTTGATAAAGAGGACGTTTCACTCGGTGGTTGAATTTCTTGAGGCTGAGAGGTGATAGGCGATGTAACTACGAAAGGTGACCTTGGTGGTTCATCTGACTGGGTTCTGTAAAAGAAGAAAAAGTTTACGAACAGGAATACTTCATAAAACTAATAAAAAAATATTTTTTCTACTAGGATATTGATTCGGCGGAGCACTTCTTAAGTAGATATAGTTTGTAAGTTCTCCGCCGAGGAGGAGGTTGCACGTGAGGAAACCGTGATGTTTTCGGCGGCTTGGGCAATGGCATATTTAAGGGCGTGGCACTCCGCGACCTTGTGAGGAACCGGTCCGCCAAAAATTGCAGACCTGCGATTGCATCTCGCATCATCCTGACCTGATTACATCTGTCAATAATCGGCGACTTGGGTTATGGCATATTCAAGTGACGTGGCACCCGCACGTGGTTCCCCACACCAAATTTTGGTCCCTCAATACATTTCCGGCCATGACGTCATCTGTCAAGATTTAGGTTATTATTATCATGCGAGACAGTTTCAGTTAATGTAAGACATCTTCAGGGAATAACACCAAGTTTCGGCTAATACTGATCACTTTCAGGGATTTAGACAAGGTTTCGACTAAAGTGAAACAACTTCAAGAATTTTGAACTGATTTTGGAAAATGTAAGACCTCTTCAGAAAATTAGACCAGATTTTGGCCAATATTGATCATCTTCAAAGATTTTGACAAGTTTTTGACTACTTTTGGACATCTTATGGATTTGGATCAATATGTAGCACATATTTATGGATTTAGACCAAGTTTATGTATTTATTGGTTTCAATACTAACTTAATAAATAGACTATTTAATAGGTATGTGTTTAGACAGACCATTCGTGATTCCACTTTTTTCGTTAATCAGGATGAAAATACAAAATATGTCTCGATACCATATATTCCTGAGTATACTAGAGGACTCCAAAAAGTTTTTAAGGAAGTAGGTTTAAAATATTATTATCCAAACTCAGTTTAACATTAAGAAATTATTGGGTGGTCCAAAGGACAAAACTGAAATATTGGAAAAAACTGAAATATGTGAAATTGGATGTATGGGTTGTAACCCAAAATATGTGGGGCAATCTAGAAGATCGCTGCAGACGAGATTTAAAGAACACATAGCTCAACTATGGTAGAACAGAAAAATCAAGTATTGCCGAGCATGCTTTTGACAATAATCGTAGAATAACATTTAAGAATTTAAAATTAATTCATATTATATATAATAAGAGATTAATAGGCACATACGAAAGTATAAATATTATTAAATAAAAGAATAGTTTAAATAGAGATAGAGGGTCTATTCCGTATAGTGATTGTATTGGTTGATCTAGCGTGACTCTGACTAGTAGGATTCCAAGATTAGTTCGTTTTGATTCCACTCTATTAAGCAAACAGTTAGTATAAAATAGAGTTAGGTAGATTTTAAGTTTAGTTTTAATCGTCTCCTGATGATGCTAACATGGTTAGCGAAACGCACGTCGAATGCAAACATTCTGATTTGGTATTGTGGACAAAATTCTAATCCAAACCGCAACATAGGAGTAATATTTTATTTTTAAGAGTGTAACGTTTGATATATAAATTTGATTATGACAAATGCCTTTGGTTTTCAGGGTTAAGCCCTTGCTTTTAAATATTAATTCTAGAAAAATATTTTAACAAGTTTTTAGATAAGGGTCTATTATCTGGAAAAATATATTTATATATGATAAATACTTTTGATTTCAAAGGTTAAGACTATTGGTTTTTAATATACAAAAGAGTTCATTTAATCTCTGACATTGTGAAACCTCTGGAATAGTACTTTTAATGATGGTAAATACTTTCGACTCTCAAGATTAGTATATCAAAGAATTAAATTAATCCTAATTCTAGAAAATTATTTTAACAAATAATTTTAGATAAGCGTCTGTCACCTGAATAATATTTTTGCTTATGGTATACAAATAGAGACTAGGCTCTTGCTTTTTAATAAGTCAAAGAATTTAATTAATGCTAGATTTGAAGCTGTCTTTTTGTCAAGCATTTAATAATAAAATGGATGAAATATTATATTGAAGATAACAGGTGCCTGTAGGTTTCAAAGTTTTAACTAAAGATTTAAATTAATAATCGAAATCGTGAAATATTTCAGATTTTTTATGAATAAAAGAATAAAATCTGGAATATAGTAAAATGATAGCTTTTAAATCTTAAGCTTTGGTTTTAAAATATGTCAAACATAATTTTTTTAGTTATTAATGTCAGTTCTAGGGAAATTTTATTAAACTTTTTAGTAAGAATATAAAGAAAAATAACATCTGGTGTATTATGCTAAATAATGAAATGAATCTCGGTTTTAGATATTTTTTTTTAAGATAAGGGTTTAACATCTGGAATAATATAATGTGATAATATATTTGGTTTTAAAAATTAAACTATTGATTTTTAGTATAAAAAATCACAGTCCTTCACAAAGATGCAACCAGGGGAAATATTGAAAATGCCGAAGCAGAATGTAACGCTTATTAATTTTGAGATCTGAAAAAAATCATAATTGTGTGGAAATATAATAGTTGATAGAAGTTTGGGTGAGATCAGGTTAGATTACTTAAGTTTAGTTTACCAAAATATAACAAATAAATGCATATTACTTCAAGTTTCGTTCTTTCTTACAATTTATAACGTTATAAGTGTGGTTGTAAAAAGCAAAAGACCATTTGCATTCGATTCGTCTCACATTCCTCGATCTAACGATATGAAACACGACTAGTCTGTCGTGAGAAACTAAAAGTCACCCTCATCCACCCTTAACACAATCTAATGTAAAAAATTACTTTTAGCAGAATACGTAAGTTTAGTTTACGAAAATATACCACATACATTCATATTACTGCAAGTTTCGTTAGTTTTTACAATTTATAACATTAGTGGTTGTTGTAAAAACTGCATTCGATTCGTCTCTCAATCCCCGATCTAACGCGGTTAGTTTCACTTAGTATCAAATTATTTTAGTCATTTGAGTCAGTTCCGATCCGTTATTATCAATTTTAATACATTTGGTTAGTTTTGGTTAGTCGTCTAATCAACTTTCGGTTCATTTCACTTAGTATCAGCTTATTTTAGTCATTTGAATTACGATACGTTATAATCAATTTTAATAGATTAGATAATTTTTGGTTAGTCGTCGAATTAACTTTCGGTTAGTTTCACTTAGTCTCAACTTTTTTTAGTCATTTGAGTCGGCTCCGATATGTTATAATCAATTTTAATAGATTTAGTTTGTTTTGGTTAGTCGTCTAATCAACTTTCGGCTAGTTTCACTTAGTTTCAACTCATTTTATTCAGCCGGTTCCGATACGATATAATCAATTCTCAAGATTTGGTTAGTTCTGGTTAGTCGTCTAATCAACTTTCGGTTCGTTTCCCTTAGTCTTAACTTATTTTAGTCATTTGAAACGGTTCCGATACGTCATAATCAATTTTAATGGATTTGGTTGGTTTTGGTTAGTCTTTCTGTTAATTTTCGGTTAGTTTCACTTGGTCTCAAATTATTTTAGTCATTTGAGTCGGTTCCGATACGTCATAATCAATTTTAATAGATTTGGTTAATTTTGGTTAGTCGTCTAATCAACTTTCGGTTAGCTCCATTTAATCTCAACTTATTTTACTTATTTGAGCAGGTTTCGATACGTTATAATCAATTTTTATAGATTTGGTTAGTTTTGGCTAGTCGTCTAATCATCTTTCGGTTAGTTTCTCATAGTCTTAACTTATTTTAGTCATTTGAACGGGTTCCGATACGTTATAATCAATTTTAATGGATTTGGTTAGCTTTGGTTAGTCGTCAATTAACTTTCGGTTAGTTTTACTTAGTCTGAAATTATTTTAGTCATTTGAGTCGGTTCCGATACGTTATAATCAATTTTAATAGATTTGGTTAGTCGTCTAATCAACTTTCGGTTCATTTCACTTAGTATCAGCTTATTTTAGACACTTGGACCGGTCACCATACATTATAAATTTTTTTAATGGGTTTGGTTATTTTTGGTTAGTCAGTTAGTTTCACTTAGTCTCAACTTATTTTAGTCATTTGAGCTGGTTCCTATACGTTATAATCTATTTTAGTAGGTTTGGTTAGATTTGGTTAGTCGTCTAATCAACTTTCGGTTAGTTTCCCTTAGTCTCAATTTGTTTTACTTGTTTGAGCCAGTTCCTATACGTTATAATCAATTTTCATAGATTTGGTTAGTTTTGGTTAGTCGTCCAATCAGCTTTCGGTTAGTTTCACTTAGTCTCAACTTATTTTAGTAATTTGAACCGGTTCCTATACGTTATAATTATTAAGGAGCGGAAAAAATGCAAGCGAAAAACCCCAATATATGCGCATTTAAATGCATAAAATTTTCAGAATATATGCATCGAAATGAACAAAAAATGCAAATATGCATTTTTATTATATGAAAAATTATGAACATTAATGTTATTTTAAATAAAACCAGAACAATTTCTTTATAATTAAACCCGTTCTTCAGAAATCCTATAATTTTTTACCTATACCAAAGGCTTATTTAAATAAATATAAATGAAAGAAAAAAAAATCCTAATAAAAGTTTTATATTCATAGATACACACATTGATACTTACATAGCAAATTACAAAACATAAAAATCTAAAACATAAAAATCTTACAGTGACAAAATATTATTGGCGATTATAAAAAAAATTAATAATACAATAATTAATAATTCAACAATACCATTGATACATTCAGATAATAGCAACTTGCACAACATACAATTCGTAAACTAACAAACTATTCTTTGCAGTTATAAAAACAATTTATAACTAAATGTTATCCAAAAGAAAATTGTGTCTTTTATCTGTAAACATATGTTTAAAAATGGAAAAACTTCGCTCAACATCTACAGAAGTTATCAGACAGTATTTTAGTTTTGGAATTAAGTGTGTTTCTAATTTATACAAATCCAGTTCTCTTTAGAAATTAGTGAAATTGCCCTTAAAAACTTCTGAAATATTTTTTAGGATTTTGAAGCCTGTGTTATTTTCAATTACTGACATAATTTTTTTTATAACCGCAGCCCCAACAGTACCTGAAACTTATTTGCAATGTACCTCAAATTGATTTATTGAAGCCACTGAATCTGTACAAAGGAACACAGGTAGCCTTCAATTTCGTGAGTGCTATAGGTACAAAAGAATAATTTGTTTTTATAAATATTAAATTTTCTTTCACTGTTGGGTTAGAAAAAATAGTATTTGCATTTATTAGAGCGGCAGAAGACGAGTCGTTTAGATCTTCGATAACTTTTTTAACTAATTCAAAGTTCTCCGCATAAAATATAGCAGCGGCTAACCAAGTTCCCCAGCGAGTTATTACTGGTTGTGGTGGTAATTGAGTATTTGGACAATTTTCCTTATAAAATTGAACAAGCGAAAGTGCTTTTAGAAATACTTGTTTTACTTGATTAATTAAATCATTTACCAATGGAAACTGGTCTCTTATACATTCTGCCACTCTATTGATACCATGAGCCAAACAAGTAACATGAAATGAAATAGGTTAAAATAAAATATTTTTAAATTTTGTGCTGCCTTAACCATATAGAGTGCAGCATCCGATAAAAGGAGTATGAATTTTTCTGACGGAACACTGTCGGGCAAAAAAAAGTTGGTTAATGTTTCTTGAACAAATCTGGTTACACTTAAATTGTTGGTTTTTTCCAATTGTTTGGATGCAATTAAGTCGGATCTACCATAATCATTGGTTTACCCTAAGACTCCAATCAATGCGTGTGCAATATATCTTCCACATGAGTCAGTTATTTCATCAACCACAAGATAAAAATTATTTTCACCCACTTTTTTTTTAATGTCATTTACAGTTTGTTTGTAAATGACATCAACACTACCTTTACGTACAGTTGACTCGTCCGGTATGTTAAATTTACAATATTTTGTCAAAAATTAACGTAAATTGGGGTTGCTCAGTTTTTTTAAGTGTTACATAAGTCCTCATTGAACTGGGCTTGTTCGCTGTTTTTTGGTTTTTCTTCAAGACAGTGTTGTATTGTTTGCTGGGAGGATTCCCCTCGTTGCAATTTTCGCACGTTGAGCTGGTGTTTTGCTGATTTGACATGCTGATCCACAATAAATTTTTTATCTGCATGAATCTGTAAAATCCAAAAAACAATAATTAATTTGGGTGTACATTCGTTAAAAATCGAATTTTAAAAAATCTTTCCTACTTCTACCAAATAAAATATTTGAGTAGAAAACTTTTGTAAATACATTAAAATTGTTAACATTAGCTACCAATAAATTGCTTGAATACGTAATTTATAAAAGCAGCAATCTCCTTATACCAAAAAACATAATATATCTTTCTTTTTTACTATAAAATAATTGAGTGGAAAATTTGTTTAAATACTCTAAAATTGTTAACATTAACTACCAATAATGTGCTTAAATACGTAATTTATAAAAGCCAAAATGTCCTATTATACCGAAAAACATATATCTTTCTTTATTTACTATAGAGTGGAAAAAAAAATAAATGTGAAAATATGGTTTATACTCACAATTTTCGAACAAGCTGTACAAAACAAATTGGTGCCATCCCAAGTGAACTCCCGATAGCTCTTTATCCACGACATACATATGGAAGTTAGTTTTCGGCATTTTAACAAACACTGGACATACAGACACAGACACAATTCACTTTACAAATCGAGGCACACAAGAACGTTTCAAGTAGACGATATCAAAGATATTAAAAATTGCCACCTCTTTGAACTATCGGATTCTGTTTGCATTGTTAATTGCTTTTACTGGGAATACCCTATATTGTGGGTGTATCACTTGGTAATTCTATGAAGTAGTAAAGTACCTCAGTCGCCCCTATTGTAATGTAATAAAATAAACTAATAAACACGTGCCGTGCAATAAACAAGCAATCGAAAAGAGGCGGACAGGGTCTTTATTTGGCCATAAAATGCAATAAATGCTCTATTATTGGAAAAGATGCATGTTTTGTACAAAACAGACAAAAAATGCAAAAAATGCAATTTGCATTTTCTCCGCTCTTTAGTTATAATCAATTTTAATAGATTTGGTTAGTCGCCAAAATTCGGTTCGTTTTGGTTAGTTTTAACTTACTTTAATTTGTGTAATCTATTCCGATACATTATAGGCCGTTTTGGTGCTTTTGGTTAGTTTAGGCTAGTCATTCAATCGAATTTCGTTTAGTTTTAGTTAGTTTCAATTTATTTTAGTTCTTTGAACCGGTTCCGATACGTTATAACCATTTTTAATGATTTTGGTTAATTTCGTTTAGTCGCCAAAATTCGGTTAATTTGGGTTATTTTTAACTTACTTTAATATTTTTAATCTGTTCCGATGCGTTATAACCAATTCTAATGATTTTGGTTAGTTTTGGTCAGTAGCCAAAATTCGGTTAATTTGAGTTAGTTTTAACTTACTTTAATATTTTTAATCTGTTCCGATACGTTTTAGCACATTTTGGTGCTTGTCGTTACTTTTGGTTAGTTTTGGTAAGTCGTTCAATCAACTTTCGGTTAATTTCAGCTATTTTAATTTATTTTAGTCATTTGAACCGGTTCCGGTACGTTATAATCAATTTTAATGTTTTTGGTTAATTTTAGTTATTCGCCAAAATTCGGTTAATTTGGGTTAGTTTTAACAATTACACAATGTACAATGTATAACACACTTTAATTACTTAAACTGTTTCTATATGCTTTAGCCCTTTTTGGTGCTTTTGGTTAGTCGTTCAATCAACTTTCGGTTAATATCAGTTAGTTTTAAATTATTTTAGTCATTTGAACCAGCTCCGATACGTTATAATCATATTTAATGTTTTTGGTTAGTTTTAGTTAGTCGCCAAAATTCGGTACGATTTGGTTAGTTTTAACCTACTTTAATATTTTAAATATGTTCCGATTCGTTTTAGCCCTTTTTGGTGCCTTTGATTACTTTTGGTTAGTCGATCAATCAACTCTCGGTTAGTTACAGTTAGTTCCAATTTATTTTAGTAATTTGAACCGGATCCGATACGTTATAACCAATGTTAATGTTTTTGGTTAGTTATGGTTAGTCGCCAATGTTCGGTTTCAATTAGTTTTAACTTACTTTTATTTTTTTAAATCTGTTCCGATACAATTTAACCCTTTTCGATGCTTTTGGGTACTTTTGGTTAGTTTGGGTTAGTCGTTCAATCAACTTTCGGTTAGTTTCAGTTAGTTTTAATGTATTTTTGTCATTTGAACCGATTCAGTCCGCATAAACAAACTAACACGTTCTCTCACGCGCATGACGTGATGTGGCAAATGTAGCATGCACTTTTTCGCGATTTGATGCCCCATACTAGGAAAACAAAAACATTTCCAATGTTAAAAAATTTTGATTAATCTCGGGCCTTTTGAAAATGTTCATCTTTGTTTATAAATGAAAGTATAAGATCTGGAGTATGGTAAATACCCTTGATTTGAAACATACTCTATTGTGGGTTTGGTTTTGGTTAAAACATATCAAATATGAAAATTTTTAATCTTAATGTTGTCAGACATTTTAGTCAGAGTATTACATCTGGAATAATGTTTTTGATTATGGTAAAAATCTTTGGTTCTCATGATCAAGATCATGCTTTTTAATATCCCAAATAATTAATGTCAGCTCTAGAGCCGACCAACATTGATCATCTTTACAGATTTAGATAAAGTTTTGATTGATTCTCAACATATTCGGGATTTAGACTAAGTTTCGGCTATTACTAGCTGTCTTCAAGGATTGGAAACTGGGTTTGGCCAATGCAAAATATCATTAAGGATTTAAACTTGTTTTCGATATAAGTTAGATATCTTCAGGGATTTAGACTAGGTGTCGATTAAAGTGAGAGCAAGTTTCCGATAATGTAAGAAATTTTCAGCGAATTAGATCAAGTTTCAGTCAATACTGGTCATCTTCAGGGATTTAGATAAGGTTTCAACTAATTCTAAACATAATCAGCAATTAGATCATGTTTCGTTTATTGCTGCTCATTTTTAAGGTTTTTGAACTGGTTTTTGCCAATGTAAGACATCATCATGGATTTAGAACAAATTTCGACCAAAATGAAACATCTTCAGAGATCTAGGCAACGTTTCGGTCCATACTGATCATCTTCAGGCTATTAGATCAAGTTCCAGTCAATACTGATAATCTTAATGGTTTTGACAAATTCTCAACATCTACGGGATTTAGACCAAGTTTCAGCTATTGCTGATCATCTGCAAAGGCTTTAACTTTGTTTTGGCTAATATAAGACTTCTTCATGGGTTTAAACCAGGTTTCCACTAAGTAGACACCTTCAGGGATTTAGACAAGGTATTGAATAAAGTAAAATATTTTCACGGATTTAGACTTGGTTTCAACCAATACTGTTCATCTTTAGGGAATGACCCAAGATTTCAACTAACTCTCAATATATTCAGGGATTTTGAGTTTGCTTAGGCCAATGCGAAATATCCTCAGTTATTTAGACAATATTTTGGCGGATGTAAGACATCTTCAGAATTTTGATCAAGTTTGGGCTACTGCAGGCCATCTTCGGGGATTTAGACAAGGCTTTACACCATGGTCTAATGTAAGACATCTTAGAATTAAAACATGATTTAGTCCAAAAGCCACTGACGCACGTTTCATGAAGTGTTTGATGCACCTTGAAATTTTGTGTAGTAGTATCTACTGGATAGATAAGCAGGTAAACATGTGTTGGTCTGACCTACCTGGGGACACCAGGTACTGCGCATAAAAGAAAGGTGTAAAAAAATATGGGCAAAAAAAGTGTTTGATTCAGAGGCCCACAAACACCAATCGAAAATTAAGGTAATTTAAAACACAGAAATTGATGTTTTGGTTGAGCAAATCTCCAACGATTCTAACATCAAAAAAAGAATTCGTAACGACTTTCATAACATCTTGTATAACACAAAGAAAAATCTATCAAAATTTAACACTCGTTCTTCTAATTTCTATTTTAAAACTTTGAAAAAGCTCAAACTAAAAATTAAAAATGAAGATCTCATTGTTTCTAAGGCAGATAAAGGTAATTGCTTAGTTATTCTCAAAAAGACAGACTACATTTCTAAAGTTGAGACATCCTTAGTAGATAATACATTCTCTCAATTACCTAACAACCCTTTTAATAGTTTTATAAGAAAAGTCACCAGGCTCATCAAGCATTTCAAACCGTTTTTCGAAGAAAACAATGCTAAGAAAAATCTAATTTCTAGCAATCCAACAATACCTAGGTTGTAATGCCTCCCTAAAATCCATAAAATAGATACACCTATCAGACCTGTGGTAAGTTTTACTAACACACCAGTTTATTTCCTAGCTCAGTTTACTTATAACCTGATCAAGGATATCACCAAGTTTACTCCTACATATTCGGTAAGTAATTCCATTTCTTTAATCAATAAACTAAAAAATTTACAACTTCCGCACAATTACATTATGGTTTCTTTCGATGTGTTTAATCTATTTACTACAGTACCAAAAACCGAGGCAGTACAACTTGTCGGTGATCTTCTCACTTCATGTAATGTTAACGATCAACAGAAAATTAATTTATTGTCACTTATAAACCTTTGTTTGTCTCAGGACTTTTTTCAATTCAATAACAAATATTATAAACAACCTGATGGCTTAGCAATGGGCAGCTGTCTTTCTCCTTTTTTAGCAGATGTTTTCATGAATAATTTGGAAAACAGTCATATAGTCACTCCCATAAATCGAGAGATCCTACATTGGTTCCGTTATGTGGATGATTGTCTTTGCTTCCTTGATTGCGATGCTCAGGGGGCCAACGCTCTTCTAGACAAACTTAATATCATCCATCCGAATACTAATTTTACAATAGAACTTGAAAATAATAATAAACTAAATTTTTTGGACATCACTGTTCATAGAGCGATGGAGAGTCTTGAGTTTTCCATCTATAGGAAGCCTACTCAAACGGACCACACTAAATCTTACTATTCCCACCACCCGTGGCAACACAAGATGGCAGCTTTCCATTGCTATGTCAATAGGTTACTCAATATACCTTTGTCTTCTGTCGAATACAACAAAGAGGTAAATATAATTAGACAAATCGCGTTCAACAACCATTTTGATCCTAGTCTTGTTGACACTTTAATTAACAAGACAAAACTCAAAAAACTAAGAAAAGAACTTTCTCACAGTCTAATTGATAATTCACAGAAAAAATACTTTTCCATCCCTTTTTTTGACTTAGAAACCAACAGCAAGATTTCCAAAATAACTCACCAATTTGTCAGTAATTCTCAACTCTCCTTTAAAAACAGAAATCAATTACAAACCTTTTTAAATAACACTAAAGATAAAATAGATATACTCTCAAAAAGTGGTATTTACAACTTGTCGTGTAACTCTTGCGAGTGCACCTACATAGGTAGGACATGTAGACCATTGAAGGTCCGTATCAACGAACATTTGAACAGAAACAATTCTGCTTTCGGAGAACATTTGCGCAATCATAACCACAATTTCAGCCCTCATTCCGATTCAAAAATTTTGCATAACATTTCATCAAAAAACTTCAATAGGCTGGATTTCATGGAGGACATCGAGATCAACAGCGAGCTGCGCACAAACAACCATTGCCTCAACACTCAGGTCAATCTCAACAGATCTTATATCCCTTTACACAGAAGGCTTCTCGACTGAATTAACCTTTGCCCATACACTTGAATGTTGGGGGGCCGCTGGATCAAGCGTTTTCCATTTCAAATAATTTCTCCTGTTTTCTACTACAACAATGTAATTTAAGTTAATTTTTATTTCACTTTTATCTTTCATCTGTCTTCCTCTTTCTCTATCTTTCAAGTTGATTTAGCTTAGGCTAATTTCATCCCTTCTTAAGCTAGTCCTCTGGGAGTTGAGTTAACTTAGGTTATTTTCATCTCTTTTCTTTTCTGTTCTATCCGTCGAGTTGAGCTAGCCTAGACTAACCTCATCTCTAAGTTAGTCCTCTACTTTCACTTGATCAAGCATTTTCCTTCAAACCAACTTGCAAGCAATCACAGTCAACCGATTTCTCAAGTATTCAATTGCATTTTAGCCATTCAATGCGTATTATGGCCTTTGTTTGTCTCATCTGGCATAGTAGCAGCCCTTTTGTATTTTAGGTTAATTTCGGACCGCTGCAGTAACTTCATCTGCTTTTATCTTTCAACTTAATATTTGTCTTTTTTAAAACTTAAAATTTAAAATTACCGCCGTCTTTCGGCATATAAGTGTCATCAGTCTGCTTGTCAAGACTGTCATTAGTGACAGTCGACACATTTAATGTGTCATCCAAAAGCACGAGTCTTTGTACCATGCTTTTGTTGTATTTTCGTATATTTTAACTTTTATTTTAATCTAAATTATGTGAACCATTTCTCATAATTTGACGCACAATGTGTGATATGTAATTGTGATCATTGTCGATTTTTGTTGTGTTTGATCCATGGATATGTCCTTTGTCTACTGACAAGTAAGTAAAAGAGGTCCACCATTTTCTTTCTCACGTATAAAAATTACACAAAAAAACCTTCATTCTGATTAATTACTTTAGTTAATCCCCCTTTTTGTAATAAAAAATCGTTTTAATCCCAACAAGTTTATAACTGGGCACAACAGTATTCAATTTCAAAAAATAAAATTTTTTATTTACCAAAAATAAACAATGTCTAAATTCAACAATATTCCTTGACTCACCACTGACAAGGGGTTCTTTTGCTTACTTTCAGGTAACACTGATGATGGCTACGGCCGAAAGCGCTCTGTTACGCTCTTCATGATCCTTTTGGATTAAAATTTGCATGATATACAAGGTGTTTCATTACTATGTTTCGTACATGCACACAGCCTTTACCCTTCATTTAAGAAATACATAAGGCAGACACTTTTGAAGGGGTTAACATTTAACAGATACACCCCAAAGTTGTTTTTTAATAATACAAAATGAAGTGCTTGATTCACGCTGAAATTTTATCAGCGTTTTAATTATATATAGTAAAGAATAATTACAAAAAGGCAGACACTTTTGCCGGAGTTTACTTATTGACCAACATGAAAATAAATGTTTCTTTTAATAGGGAGAGATAGGCTGCACGTAGTTGCAAACATAAGCGAGACCAACGATCACCGGCGGTACCCTATATATTGTAGGCTAAAGGCTGATTTTCATATATAGGGCTGTGAACCGACTGTGCGCCTACCATGCTGCGGCCGTCGCGGGTCTTCTACATTTTGACAATAGGATTGGACGACCGCAACACGGTCGTAGCACAGTCCTTTATGTGTAAATGTAAATAAGGGATTCAGTGCGTTATATATATATATATATATA
>MU186849.1:1363-20583 GCA_016904865.1 Pissodes strobi
GTTAATTATATACAGTTTGACACATGGTGGAGGTTGCCGTTCTGATCCCTAACCCCGGAAGCATTTCAGTTATTTATATACGTTGACACGTGGTGGAGACGTCCTGATCTCAAACCCCGGAAGCATTTCAGTTATTTACATACAGTGTGACATGTGGCGGAGGCTGCCGTTCTGATCTCCGTACATACGACCTAGGACTGTGGACTCATCAGGATTTATCCAGCCAGGCCCCTGTTCCACCTGGAAAATAATACTTTAGTCCCTAGCCGTAGGGCCCCATGGGATAATTTTTGAAGCATCAATTATTGTCTTTTTAAAAAAATATAATATTCATCATAAAGCCGAGAGAATTCTGCAAATATTGTCTCTGTGTTCGTCAACGAAGTAGTTTTCGGTACCAGTTCTTTTTGAGATTCATTTGGATTCAAAGTTGTTTTGAGATTCATTGGGAAACAGTGCCGACCCGTCTTCTGGACATTTTGGCGAAAGCAGCACAATTACATTCACGCAAATACACTTATAACCGAATCTCGGAGAAGAAATACAATTTACGTCCCAAAAGTCAATCCGACATGCCAGCTGAAGATCTCATATTGCCTCATAGTAGCACAGCCACCACAAACGCTATCTTTGCACCGTCAAAAAAGCTGAACCGATCTCCACCGCAATCTCCAATAGCAAACTTAGAAAAAATTTAATTTATCTCACTAGTAAAACCATCAAAAGGAAATCTGCAAAGCGGGCAAAACAAAGAAAAAAACTACAGACAGACACTATAGAAAATAACAGATCAGTGACGACAGAAACAGCAGCACAGATCCCCAGGACAACACAAAACTCCAAACAAAAACTAATACGAAAATGACAAATATAACAATCAATGACGCACTGGCAACTGCAAAGAAAGCAGCGATACCGCAATTCATAACATCCTTGCAGATGCAAAGCCAGCGATTTCATCAAATCATGTGAAAGAACGGCAATTACAAACGGATGGGATGATGCGTTAAAAATTGCATATTTCGGAACGTTTTTGGATGGAGCGGCAAACTTTTGGTTTGAGGATATACGACGGCAAATCAAAACAATGGATGGAACGACCTGCAAGCTGATTTCATACGGGAATTCGAAGATACGAATTTCCACGCATCCTTAAAAAGAAAGTAGAGGACAGAAAACAACATCAAACCGAGCTAGTAATAAATTATCTTTATGAACTTCGAGTACTCTATCACGAGTACAAAACCAATATGGACCTAGAGGAATTTATAAAAATTTTCGGCGAAGGACTAACGGAAGAAAACCACTATCACTTCTAGTGGTTAACAAATCCACCAAACTCCCAACCACGGGTCTTAGACGCACTAAAGACCCCGGCAGCAACAATAGACAAGGCCCCCAAAGCAGAGAGCCAGCCGAAGCCCACCCAGATTCAACAATAACTACCAGCAACGGAACAGCTACAGACACCAGAACAATTATGATCGCCCCCAGAATTATTTTACACCCCAGAACAACTTCGACGTAAATATGCAAAATAATAGACAGCGCGACAACTACAGACAGTCCCAAGAGCAAGCAAGATTTCAGCAAGAAAGATCATACAACCAGCCTAATGGTCCAAAGGCTCCACGGGATGCAAACCAAATAATTCAAACCAAAACCAATATAGGGGCAATAATAATAGTCGGCCACAATATAGAAATAGGCCCAACCCTCAAACATGCTACGTCTGCGTTAAATTGGGACACTTCGCAGCATCCTGTCAAAGGAGATACCCAAATGGCAGCGGATGGCAGAAATATACACCCCAGCCATCCTAGCAGAGGGGTACAAAGAGAAGAAGTGGATATTATGCATCACATGTACACTAAACAATAAGCAAATATCAGCTGTGATAGACACAGGGTCTCAAAATAACGTAATCCAAAAAGATTGGACTACTGGCCTCATTCATAAACATAGCAACACGGTGTTAATTGGAGCAGGGGACACCGTATACCAGTACTGAGCGAAGTAAAAGCCTCATTACAAATAAAAACCAAATTAATTCTACAGATAGAAGCGAAATTCATCAAAAATGACAATTATCCTATAATTCTGGGCATAGAATTCCTAGATCAAAATAAGGCCACCACAGGCATCCAAAATAAGGCATTAATATTACAAAACAAATACAAAATTCCGTTAAAATACGAGTCAATGAATAAGGCAGCACCAGGGCTAACAACAATGCAAGAAGTTAAAACTAAGAAACAAGAGCACGACGGGTTTAAAAATTTGGAAAAAATCACCATAATATACAACTAGATATGTTAAAGAAACGCATAGTAGAAAAAGGATACGATATACGGGGCCTTAGTAATACAATCATAGGAAATTTCTAAAACAAGAATTCCCAAACACCAAGTGGAACACAAAGAAAAAAACAGGGACAGTATCATACGTAAAAACAAACATAAAATCGCTTATTATTTACATATCAGAAAAAAAGCAGGAAAGATAAGCGAAAGTTCCAGACAATATTCGAATGCCTAACAAAACTTAAAGACATTGCAAAACAAAAGACATACAAGGCAATAGCTATACCAAGGAAAGGTTGGGGCATAGAATTACAAAACTGGAACAAATTTTAAAAAATGTTATACTACATATTTAACAAAGCCAAAATTATTATAATAATATGTAGATCAGAAAAACAAAGAAATTCAGGGCCATTTACAAATATGATGATTGAGAAAACTCTTAGCATTTACAAAATTAGAGCTAGCAATAATTACACCATTAAAAATGGGGAAACAAAAACACTAGAGTTAGAGATACCATATTTCACAGAGAAAGACGGTCATTCCAATATTTTTGACTGCAAATATAACGTAGATTGGCTGGCTACAAAACAATTATCAATAGAATCAAACATTTACACGAATGGAGACAAATTATTTATACCCATTCACGCGAAATCTAAAAATCCAGCAAACATTTACAGGGCACATTAGAGGAAAACAAAAAGAGGAGATATCGTGGAGTATGGCTCCCGACGAGAACACACAAGAAACTGTAACATTAGAAGGCCACCACCTCGAAAAAGTTACAGATTCCACAGCCAAAAACAATTAGAAAGCCTGCTACTAGAGTACAATGACGTGTTTGCCAAATCCCCAAAACACATGGGAAGAACTAATCTAACAGAACACATTATAGAATTAGAAAATGATAAACCACATAAAAGTCGTCCCTACAGAGTGTCACAAAAAGAAAGATATATAATAGACAAACAAATTCAGGAAATGCTAGAAAATGAACTGATAAGACCATGTCACTCACCTTGGGCAAGCCCAGCAGCATTAGTAAAAAAGAAATATGGCAGCACCAGATTCTGTGTTGACTACAGAAAGCTTAACTCAGTAACAAAGAAGTCCACTTGGCCTCTACCACAGATAGACGACATACTAAGTTATCTAGGCGAGTCCACGTGGTTTAGCACACTGGATATGTTTTCTGGTTATTGGCAGGTACCCATAAAGGAAGACTCAAAACAATACACCGCATTCGTAGCACAAGGACATGGATCATACGAATTTAACGTACTAAGCTTTGGATTATGCAATGCTCCAGCGACGTTCCAGGAATTAGCAGATCGTGTATTTAGAGACATGAAATGGAAATAAATCTTAATATACCTGGACGACGTAATAATCTTTTCAAAGACATTCGAAGAACATCTACTAAAACTGAGAAAAGTCTTCCGACAGAATACGCCAAGCAAATTTAACTCTTAAACCAAGTAAATGCCAATATCTCAAAAAGGAGATAAAAATATTGGGATTTAAAGTCAGTGAGAAAGGGATACTCCCAGATGAGGCTAAATTAGTATGCACAAATAATTTCCCAAAAGCCTAAAAAAGTGAAAAAAGTCCACAGTTTTTTGGGACTCTGCAAATTTTACAAAAAATTTATAAACAACTTTGCAATGGTGGCAAGACCGTTACGCGACATGACAAGAAAGAATCAAACATTTAAATGGAGAGCCGAACAGGAGGACGCATTCAACATATGGCTCATCAAATCCCATCGTCCTCCCCCAGGCTGGAGAACACCGAAGTACAAAGTCTGGAGCTGATCAATGACAGTTTGTGACAAGAGGGGCTGCATTGTATTGGCTGGCAGGAACGTCATACTGATGAGATGAGTTTGATTATGGAGAGTGACGCCCCCGCCATTCCGAGTTGCCACGGGATGTGGCCCATCAAAACCCATCGTCCTCCCCCAGGCTGAAGAACAGCGAAGTACAAAGTCTGGAGCTGATCAATGACAGTTTGTGACAAGAGGGGCTGCATTGTATTGGCTGGCAGGAACGTCAAACTGGTGAGAGCAGTTTGATTACGGGGAGTGACGCCCCCGCCATTCCGAGTTGCCACGGGATGTGGCCCATCAAATCCCATCGTCCTCCTCCAGGCTGGAGAACACCAAAGTACCAAGTCTGGAGCTGATCGCTGGGGAGTGATCCAACAAACCCCATTTTTACCCCTGTCAGACTAGGGACCACCAAAGGAATGAGTCTGAGGCCGATGCTTCCAGTGGAAGCGGCCCTAGGTGGTAGATGCATACGCCTATTCGCATCGTTCGGTGAAAGACCACCCCACCAGAACTGGGAAGCGCTAAGTGGTTTTCCCAGATCACGTTCCGCTTCCGCGCTGGTGGTCCCGGGATCCACAGTAGGAATATATGGACATGATGGTGCTTCCAGGATCAAAATATTCCAGAGGTAAACTCCCCGGCCATTCGGATCTCCGGGAGCTGGGTGGCCCTGGGAGCCCTTAATACCGAACCAATTTAGAATAGATTTCTGCAACATAAAAGGCCTAAATACAAACATAAATTCGGTACACCAACATCTACAAGCAAATAGACCACACATACTAGCCCTTACAGAAACACAAATATGTTCTACAACAGTAAACTACCTTTATCCTGGTTACGACTTACATACTCGATTTAGACATAAGTTCGGAATACCTTTCATGTCACCGCGAGGAAACACTAGAACCGAGCAACCTTGACGTATTGTGGCTCAAGTTCACCGCCAAGGGATTAACCAAGTTTATATGATGTCTCTATCGCCCTCCGAGCGATAGAGCCTACCAAAGCTTTTTTTCAACACTAGCTACCACTTTTGACTCAATACAGGTCGATCACCCCAGTTCAGAAATAATCGTTCTGGGAGACTTCAATGCCCACAACACCAACTGGCTCAAACATCACAACAAGACCGACAACGAGGTAATGAAGCTGAAGCATTTGCCATCAGCTGCGGGCTTACTCAACTTGTAGACGAACCAACTCGAATCTCAGAAAGGGGCGAATTCGCCGCCCTCCTGGATCTCTTTCTAACCACCAATCCGGACCAGTACACAATTACAGTTGGTCCGCCATTAGGTACTTCCGACCACAAACTTATTACAACGGTTTGTGAATTGCCACTCACACAGAAGGATCCACCATTGCCTCGCAAAATCTGGCATTACAATTCTGCAAACTGGGACGATCTAAGGGAGCTCTACCTAGATTTTCCTTGGCTTGACGTCTGCTTTGGCACTGACGACCCGTCAGTCTGCTGCGAAGAGATCACGCAAGTAATCTCCTCAGGAATGGAAGCATACATCCCAAATTCCATCAAGTTGCAACGAATGTTCGACGAAACTAAGGACAAACACAATCAAAGGATCAGGAATAAACTTTTGCAATGCCCCAGTAGTTCCAGGAATTTCTGGTCAGTAGCAAAGGCAGTAAGTAACAACTTTACAAAACGTCTCTCCCACCTTTGATCACGGCGGCTACAGCCAAGGAAAAAGCAAACATGCTCGCCAAAATGTTTTCATCGCACTCGACCTTAGACGTCCCCCAAGGCAAGACTCTCCCCACCATATCGAACATCAACACTACCATGGCAGAAGTCAAGTTTCATCACCGTGATATTCGCAAAATCCTTAAAGAACTAGATACGCAAAAGGCATCAGGACCGGACGGAATACTTGCCATCGTGCTAAAGAACTGCGCCAACGAACTAACCCGTTTTTTCCAGGCTTTTTTCTCTGTTTTAAGGAAAAGAGATTTACCCATCTCTTGGAAAGTCGCTCGAGTGCAACCTGTTCCACAAAAAGGCAAGAAAACCACGCCCTCAAACTATCGCCCAATTGCCTTGCTTCCAATAATCTCCAAAGTCATGGAACGTGTAGTCAATCAGCAACTACTCAAGTACCTCGAGAACAACAGAATAATCAGCGATAATCAATACGGCTTTCGCAAATAGAGATCGACAGGAGATATATTGGCCTATGTCACTCATATATGGAGCAGGGCAATTGAGAACTACGGAGAGTCTCGAGCGATTGCGTTGGATATTTCAAAGGCATTCGACAGAGTTTGTCATGCCGGACTGCTCAACAAACTGCCGTCCTTCGGACTGTCAGCCTGCAGCTGGCTTGCCAGTTTCCTTAAGAACCGATCTCTGCACCTTGCAGTTGATGGACACATCTCAGACACATTCACCATCAACGTGGGCGTGCCTCAGGGCGCAATACTTTCACCAACTCTGTTCCTCATCTATATTAATGACCTGCTGATTGAAACGAATAATCCTGTTTACAGTTTTGCAGATGACAGTACCGTTGTCTCCCACTTTAGATCAGAAAAACCCTTACCAGCGACTGAGACTCATCACCGCAGACAGGAGCAGATTACAGCGACTAATCAAGACCTGGAGAAAGTTCAAACTTGAGGCGACCGAAATTTGGTCCAGTTCAATGCAGCAAAGACCCAAGCAGCAACGTTTACCAAGAGGGCCAATACAGCGGGCCCTGACGTCATTATGGCAGGATCGACCATTCCTTCATCCTCGTCAATCGGACTGGCTGGGTGTCTCGGTCGACAGCAATATGTCCTGGCATGACCATGTTGCTAACATCGCAAAATCAGCCTCCCAGAAGCTTGGTGCGCTATTTCGCAACAAAAAACTCTATACACCGCAGCAGTTGCTCTTGCTCTATAAAGCGCAAATAAGACCGCGCTTAGAATATTGCTCACATATCTGGGGTGCCGCACCAAAGCACACCCTAAAGCTGCTGGATTCCATTCAGAAGAGAGCTGCGCGTCTCGTCGGCGACCCGGAGTGGTCCGGAATCTGGATAGTCTGGAACACCGCAGACATGTGGTGTGTGTTTGATCGTCGTACGGTTCAGTCGGGTTTTGTTGTGCTCCGCACCATCGGATTTTTGTTTTTGTTTTGTTTGAATTTTCGTGACCAGTCACCCAATACGCGACAATACTTGTGTTTGTTCTTTCGTATTTTTTTCTTTCCTTTGTATACATGATTCCCTATTTGCTCTTCTTTAAAAAATGTCTATGTACAAGTGTGACAATTGCCTTAAGGACTTTCCCGACAAGGGCAAATATAATGCCGCAATTTGTAGAAGTGCCCAAAGATGGCACTATGTTCTACGACCACATATCGTAGAACACCTCCCGACAGGATTTACTTCAAATAATATCGTGCACTTTGTGAAGGAAAAGTTGAAAACATCAGAATTTATTCGATGCTATAGCCTGTTCAGTCAGTGCAATGATTCCAGAGGAACCACCTTTAAAATAGGGACCCTATCAAGAAAGTCCGCTGGGAATTTATTCGGCATCAATATCTGGCCTCTCAGGGCTCAAGTCAGATGGTCGACGGAATCTGAAATCCCTCAGAAAACTACAGATATCTATCTAACTCTTTCCAACAAGGCGAAAGTGACCAGCAGCCAGACCTCTGGCACTCTGCGGGGCATTCCCTCTCCAGACAGTGGAGCTAAGGCACACAAGGTAACTACAGTAGCTTCTGACAAACAAGCTATCGCTGCTTGCAAATCTAATGCCCTTGTGAGCGAAGTCGAAATTAAACTGTCTAAGGAATCACCCCATAAACCGTCCTTCTCTCTTGCCGCTGTCTCCCCCAACAGTTAAATTAACACTGGCCGTCAGTAAGTCTAACGACTCTAGTAATCGTTTCCTTATGGCAAGGCTAAGGGAACCGGCTGTCTTCAGAGCCGTTAGGTTGTACCTTGCCTATTTGCATGACCAACCTGCCTCGGTATGCTACGAGAGATTTATCAACATAAGCATCAGATTATTCCTAGCATCTGAAGGACTGCCAATCCAGGATGACATATTACGTAAGGTCTACCACGACTTTCATAATGCATATGGGTTTAAACACACTGAAATGGAAGCAGATATTCGTACCTACAGATCCCACGTTGTTTCGGAGAGGACGATTCAGCTTCAGAAGTCCAGAGAGGGTCACTAAAAATACTTCTCTAGTGGTTCCCCCAAGAAAAATTTTTAAGCAGCTTGACGTGTCCTGAACGACTAGATTCCTCTAATCCTGACGCAAGGTTTAGTATGGTTCTTGCCTCATTGCGAAACAAGACTGATGAATTGTTTTTGTTTTTGGAGGAATCAGGGTTCTCCCAACTAGTTGCAATTACAGAGCACTGGCTGAGTGAGAATGAACCGCTTTATGTTGAAAAGTACTCCACAATAGCCATATATAATCGAAAAAACTCGGCTCATGGGGGAACACTGATTCTTTCCTTGAACGAGGGCATCTCCCCTGTAACTAAATTTGATCATCTCCAATCGGATAACTACTTTAAATTTTCCATTGTATACAATAAGAACTTTGATTTACACGTAATTTGTATATACAGAGCGCCAAATTCCGATGTGCAATTGTTTTTTAATAACCTGCTAAGCTTGCTAGACGGTCTGCCGGTAAAAGGCAAGAAAATTTTGTGCGGTGCTTTAAATATTGACTACGCTACCGCTTGTGCCGCCCAAAAAACATTAATTTCTGACTGACTCTTTTGGTCTTTCAATGCATGTAACCGCTCCAACTAGGATTTCTAACAATTCCTCTTCTATCATTGACTATGTAGCGTCCGACTTTCCTCTAACTGATGTCCAATCGACAGTAGCTAGCGCGGGTCTCCCTGATCATGAGGCAGTAATCTCCAAATTCAATATTTCTTATAGGCCCTCAAAAAAACTCGCCACCTAGGTAGAATCTTCTCAGCCTCCAATTTTGCATCCTGTCGTAACCTTTCCCTAAAGACGAACTAGAATTTTGAATCAGGTGAACTTGATTCTGACTTTAGTAGTTTCTTAAATAAAATTATAAGTGCATTCAATAAAGCCTTCCCGCTTAAAACCATTAAATCTAAACGTCATAAACCATGGACTACGAAAGGCTTACGCATATCTGCAAAAAATATGCGTTCCCTCTTATACATAAAAAAAATTCACTAACTCCATTCAAGTTCTTGAATTAATTTCGAATTATAGGAATATCTACCTAAAACTAATCAAGACAGCAAAGAAACTATATTATCAAAATCGTTTATCAACTGCTAAAAACGTATCCAAGGAGACCTGGTCCATTGTTAACGATCTTAGAGGCAAAACAAATTCCGCAAATCAGAGCATGCCAAAACCAAATGATTTAAACGAATATTTTATCAACGTGAGCAAACATGATACCTCTGGTATTTCTCCTTCTCTCGACTCTCTCTCGTTTCTTCCTCCTTCTAAAAAAGTCGCTGATAGCTTTTTCCTAAGCCCTGTGACCAGCCTTGAACTTCTTCAGGCAATAAGCAGCATAAAGAGTAAACCAACATGTAGCACTGATAATCTACCAATTAAGATTTTCTTGAACATCCCACTTCCAATTCTGGATGTCCTAGCTTCCTTAATTAGTGCGTCCATCACGAAAGGTGTTTTTCTCGAATGCCTCAAAACTGCGATAATTATTACTCTTCATAAGGGAGGTGAAAAGGATGTCTTATGCAATTATCGTCCAATTGCTCTGTTGCCTGTACTCTCTAAAATCATTGAAAAGTTACTAAAAAAATCGCCTCATGCCATTTCTCCTTAGACATTGCATACTGTCTCCGGAACAGTTCGGATTTTTACCAAAGAAGTGTACTAATGACGCCATGTTCTTGTTGCTTCACGATGTTTACTCATCCCTTAACAACAACCTCCCCACTGCCACAGTCTTCTGTGATTACGCTAAAGCGTTTGACTGTGTGTCATGACATATCGTTAAGAAAACTAAATTTTTATGGAATCCGTGGTATTCCTTCGAACTGGTTTCAATCTTATCTTGAAAATAGACAGCAGTTTGTTAGAGCGAACGGTTCCGATTCTGATTGCAGATTAATTACCAGTGGAGTTCCACAGGGCTCTGTTCTTGGGCCTATCCTTTTTCTAATATACATTAATGACATCACATACCTAAAAATCAATGGTAAAATCTCCCTCTTTGCTGCCGACATAAGCATAACTTGGAGTGATTCTAATACTTTCTCCCTACACTCTAATATCTCCAGCGATATCGTCGCAATCAAAACTTGGTCTGACTCAAATTGGCTGTGTTTCAACGTTGATAAAACGGTAGCCTTATCTTATAAAACAACCTTACAACAACCTTTGCTACATCACAACAGCAATATTAAATACGTTGAATCGGCTAAATTCCTAGGTTTGAATATTAGTGCCAACCTTAAGTGGTCCGCACATATTGATTCTTTAACCAAAAAAACTATCTTCGGCCTGCTTCGCAACTCGATCAGTTTCGAAGGAACTAAACTTGTCTTCTGCCAGGCTCACTTACTTCTCTTTGTTTGAATCTCATCTTCGCTACGGCCTTCCTTTTTGGGGCTGCTGTAACATCGAGCAATTTTATACCATTTTCAAACTTCAAAAGAGAGCAATTCGTTATTTATTTGGTCTTAATGGCAGAGCTCATTGCGAATACTACTTTAAAAATTATAAAATTCTTACGCTTCCTGCTTTGATTATTTTAGAAACAACTTGTTTAATACGAAAATATCGAACCATATTTCATGAAAGGCCACAACATGAGTACCCAATAAGAAATTCGAGTCAGGACATCTACCTTCCTTTCCCTCCTCTGAATTTTTTACGTGGATTATTTTTTTTCTCCATTCATTTCAAATTTTTCTATTTGGGCATCATGTGCCGCGGTGACGAGAATTTTATAGTAGGTATAGGATTATCTTTTTGACGAATGAGTGGTTTCCCGGGTATACAGGAATTACACAAGATTAAATTGTCATGTTTTGTTTACTTTCTCTAGGTATTTCAACTTTGCAACCTATGCAAATTTTTCGAGTCAAGTCCACCGACATGACCTTCCTTATTTTTTCCAACAGCACGCTTCGCTTCAATGTCTGTTTAATATTTTGATAACACTGAGTTTCTTTACCCTATGTTTTGTGTACTTCCTGTGGAGTTGGTTTAACTGCTTATGATATTTTTTAAATATAGATTTTTGATAATTCGTGACCAATTTCAACTTGAAAATTACTTGTTGTTCTATTTTTATTGTATATATTATTGTATATATTAAGTTTTGTTTGTTTTCTATTTGCTTTACTATGGTTAGTTTACTTATTTAATTCGCTTTGTCCATAAAATTTATTTGAATTTTTCTGTGGCAATAAAGCATACTTGACTTTGACTGACTTTGAGTGAGTTGTCTCTGTTTTACAGATACTTTCACGGCAGATGTTCCCAGGATTTGGCCCGCCTCATCCCGCCCCTGGCAACTCCTGTCAAACAGTCACGACAGACTGCAAGAGCGCACCAGTTCGTCGTACAACTGGAAACACCTAGAACATCGCTTTACAAGAACTCCTTTGTCTGGCGCACTGCATCACTGTCGAACTCACTCCCAGGACATCTGTTTCCCACAAATTACAACCTACAACTATTCAAGAACTGTGTCAATCACCATCTTCGCACACACACCGCTCGTCGAGCACCATAGTGTGTGTGCCACTGCCATAAAAAAAATAAAACATAAATTAACAACAGCACCAGTTATACAGCACTTTAACCCAAATAAAGGCACCATGTTACACACACAGATGCAGCGGCATTGGAGCAGTATTACTACAAGAAGACGACAACAAAATTGCATACCCAATAGCGTATATAAGTAGGAGTTTATGAAAAAGCGAAAAACTATACTATATATAATCGAACTAGAACTGTTAGGTGCTGTATGGGCTCTAAGTTACCTAAGGCACTTGATATATGGTCAACCAGTAAAGATCGTATCTGATCACCACGCTCTTTGCTGGATGGACAAGCTCAAAGAAGGTAACAGACGCCTCGCAAGATGGGCATTAAAGCTCGCGGAGTTCGACTATTCAGTAGAATACAAATGAGGGACAGCACACAAAGATGCAGATTGCATGTCCAGAAATCCGGTTTTGCATCCAGAGATACATGACCAAGACGAAAAAGATGAACTACCAACATTCGCATTAAGAAGCGCAGAGATAGCCAGCCTACAGGACAAGGAACCAGAATTAAAAGAGTTAAAGCAAGCAATTCTAGAGCCAAATAACACAGACATACCTATAGGAACAAGACGAAGGGCAAAACATTTAGACTTCAAAATGACACCCTGTATAAAGTAAACATCACTAATAAAGGATTGGAGAATGTTCTAGTCATACCAAAATCCATGAGAAAAGAAATAATGTGGCAGATACACGCAGCACCTACAGGTGGTCATTTAGGAATTTACAAAACGCTAGTGAAAATAAAAGACAGATTTTTTTAGACATGAATGGGCAAGGACATAGAAAAATATATTCAAGGATGCCCCCACTGCCAAGCAAGAAAAAGACAACTTTATAGGAAAACACCAGGTTTTTTACAACCCATAAAAGTGGGAAATATTATGGATAAAATTGGGATCGACCTTCTAGGACCATTTAGGCGAAATACACAGGGAAAAACTATAATTGTGGTGGCCACAGACTACGCATCTAGATATGCTATTACCGCAGCTCTACCAAGTGGCAAGGTGGGCCCAGTTGCCAAATTCCTATTAGAAAAAGTATTTCTTATACATGGGGTCCTAGGACAATACTTAGTGACAGAGGAAAAACTTTTCAGTAAAAAATGATGCAAGAATTAGAGAGAATTATGGGGGCACAGAGCCAATATACTACAGCCTACCCACCCATCCATGCTGTAATGGCATTACCCAGCGATTAAAAAAAACAATCGCCGACATGCTTTCAATGTATTGTAACACAAAACAAACTGATTGGTGTAGTTACATCCCATTTATGACATTCGCATACAACATGGCGGTACAAAGCACAACTCAATTCAGCCCGTTTATGTAAATTTTTGCAAGGGAACCTACGTTACCATCCGACGCAGTATTGATAGACGCAGAAAGAGAACAGATATACTACAAATCAGAGAAAAAGCATTACGAATGAGGGCAATAGCGGTAGAGAACATAGAAAAACATCAGAATAACGACATAAAACGAGTTGACGATAAACATAGAGATATACAACTTAAAATAAGCGAAGTAAATTACGAGGTAATCAAAATAGGAAGCAAAAAGAAGGTAACAGATACGGTACACGTATGTAGGATGTTACCATATAATGAGCCATGGACCGAGAATTCACCAATAAATGAAGTAAAAAAGAAGGACCAAAATGTGGAAGCAATAGCGGAGGACTCGGGAGACGATAGTACAGGCGATACTGAGGGATCTAATTTACAGTTCAATATAGAGCAGATAGAAGACACAGATAAGAGGGAACCAAAGAAACAAAATAACCAACAAAAAAAGGGAATAATGAAACTAGAAACATGGAAAAAGAAAAAAATTTCGAGGAAAGATTATTAGCAATTTTAGAGAAAAAATAAGAAACGCTGACATAATAAACGCAAATGTTCACGATAAGTACCTAACTGAGAAAATCGTAGAGGGAAAAAGAAACATAGGCGTTAGTATTTTTTTAGGAGGTATAAATCACTAGGAGGTTATAATTGGAAATGCAAGTGTTAACGATAGGTACCAGATTGGGAAAATCATTGTAAAAACACGTAGGCATTAGATAAACCAAAGGAAAAATTGTGATAGGCACAACTGAAGGAAAGAGTTATAATTTTAATTGCAAGTGTTAACGATAGTACCTTACTGGGAAAGTCATAGAAAAAAACACGTACGCATTAAAATAAAAGTGAAAAAGTAAAATAGAGCGAGTTATAATTTTAAATGCAAGTGTTTAACGATAGTACCTTACTGGGAAAGTCACAGAAAAACACATAGGCATTTAATTAGAAGAGAAATTAAAGAGTAAATTGGGAGTCAAAGAGTTATAATATTGAAAGTACAATAATGAACTAAGATAAAAGAGGAGCTAGAAAGCGAAGTTATATACAGGTCATATAGGGAATGTTGTAGCCAACTGTCGCAGATAAGTACCTTATAGGGAAGATCATAAGTCAGTCACTTGGACAACATGACGACCTAGGAGATGAAATTAGAATTCATATATGGATATAGATAAAGTTATAAGGAAAATACGGCAGTATACGAGAATATAGTAATAGAAATAAAGGAAAATAAGTTAAAAGTAGCATGGCACATGAAGCCAGGTAGCAGTGATAAGTATCATATGGAGAAAATCGCAAGTTAGGGGGAAAAATAAAAATTACATCACATAATTATCAGCTGATAAAATAGGTAGAAATAGATAAAATATGTACATAAACGAATAAAAGACTAAAAATTAGCCAACATAACTAAAAAAACATAGAATAATAAAACATGGATAAGATAAAGAAATAAAATAAGGATGCTTAAAGTATAGAAATATAGAAATAATAGAATAGCATATGGGTTGATACGAGAGAACTTAGAATAAGTACATATAAAAGAATATGCCAACATAAATATAGAATAGAATAGAGAATCGTGGGTAGAATAAGGAAACATATATTAAATAAGAAATCATAGAACATGAAGCAATTAGAGTAGATATCATATTTATAGAACGCTAAGACATAGAAATGAACATATAAATAAATAAAAATGGAGATGCAGCCGTAAACGCACAGCATTCTCAATACACATTCAGATCAACCCGGCAATCATCAGCATCGATCTCGTAAAAGGCACCTAATATTAATAATAAGTAAAAGATAAGTATTAAAAGTGCATCTATCATGTTATGAATACTAAGCGAAAAACTTGTAGTTTGTGTGAGGTAATTTACACCGAAAAAATATTCAATTATCTTTCTTAGAAAATAAGCGTACTCTGGGAGGGATAATAACTAAATATACTGATATCCATGTCCAATTATCATTAAAGTTAATATAAGTGATTACAGTCAAAAGGTGTAAATAACCCACATATTTATTCAATATCCGATGTTATTAATATTGTTCCAAACAATGTTTACTTTTATTGGGATCGATGTTATATAATCACAGTCTACAATCATTTTTAAACCAGGCCAGATACGTACTAATTAATGTTATTAATTTCAACAGTAACAAGTCCAAGAACAAGGCCAAAGCCACGCAAATCGCAAAATAGCTAGGAAATTCAAACTGCTATCTCAAGGATGATGATACACATTACAAAAAGTAAATATTGACGTCTAAAACATAACAAAAACATTCGTATACATATTTTAGCATAAGTTGTATTACAATATGATTCAAATTTATCAGATGGGAATAAATGAATAGGGATATTATTATTATTATTAGTATTCATCATCAAAAATATTTCTCAATTGTTTTAGCACCGATATGTTTTTAATAATATTTACAACAATGTTCCATTCCGGTTTCATGTACACAGTGGAGCGACTAAAGTATAACCTATAACAATCATATAATTATTAAGTATATACTGTATGATTCAATGATAATTATAATTTTGAATCAGAATTACCGACTGATAACGATAAAATGACAAATGTTTTCAGTTTCAATTTGTATATTTTCTGTAAGTCAGCATATTTATATTATCAAAATAATATACTGGAAATTATTAAAAAACCGAGTCTGAAGAAAACAATCAAGTAATATCAATATTGATTACTCATATTTTGTTTATATTTTTTACACGTACATGGAGCACTACTCATTGGCGACCTACAATTCAGTCGGATGGAGCCCTTATACAAACAGCAGCCAAATGGAGACCCACGACAAAGGTTCTGAAATGAGTAGGGATGCAGATGGGGAACCATTGGCTGGAATCCAGGACCGAACTAAGCTATAAGCCAGAACCAAGTTTAAAGTGCTCAAAATATAACTTAAATTTAATTATGTACCGAACGATATGACTATTCGAATATTGAGGACCACTCGTTAATATTTAGGGAGGTTCCCCTCTTTTAGACATACTCATCGAAAATGAGTTTTTGATCGTCTCTACTATAACAGAGTTCATTCATTAAGGAGGTTCTTTTCTTTTTGAACTTTTTAACCGTAAAAGACGTTTTTGCATTGGGGACCAATGCGAGAAGGAGAAGGGCATGTGTAAACTAGTAATCCTATTCACAAAAAAAATAACACTCAGTCTAAAGTTTGAACTTGATACTTGATCTTGAAAGATAATTATTATGCTTATTATCTAAACTTGTTTTAAAAACAATCAGTAAACTTTCAACAAATTTTAGTATAAAAGAGCGAGCAAACCGCGTAAACGACAACTTGGTCATCCAGTTCGCATCAATGGTAAACGCTTACTGGTAACAGGTTCAAACCCTCCAAACTTGGTCATCCAATTCGTAGTACCTCAATGGGAAACGCTTACTGTTAACAGGTTCAAACCCTACAAACTTGGTCATCCAGTTCGTAGTACCTCAATGGCAAACGCTTACTGGTAACAGGTTCAAACCCTCCAAACTTGGTCATCCAGTTCGTAGTACCTCAATGTAGACCGACCGAAAACCGTTTTTTTTTCTTTTCGGTCGAAACCGAAAACGAAATTCGGCATAAAGATCGTTTTCGGCCGAACACCGAAACCGAAAACGAAACTCAGAAAAAAGTTCCTTTTCGGCCAAAAACCAAAATTCGGTGTAAAATCGAAAAAAAAAACAAATTTCCAATTTCTGTTGTCACAATTTATAGAAATTTCAGATAAAAACCAATAAGAATACAAATAAAATATCAGCAGAGAAACCACGTGCTTCTTCACTTCTCGAAATAGAAATCAAATATCATTCTGTCTTCTGGCAAATGTCTCGTCCTTGGTCATATATAGCTTATTCGATTCGTATTCACTTTATTATTATCATTGTGTTCCTTGAAGTTGGACGATCATCCTCACCATGGTGCAGCCAGCAGACATTTCGCTGTCTGACGAGTCCTAGCCTTGCGCGCGCTTCACAAACAAATTTCTGACAAACAGATGCCTTTGCGGTCCAATAAACTGCTTTCAGCAGGTCTCGTGGTGCTGTGGTAAAATTCTGTGCTTGCGTTTGGGATGGCCCGGGTTCGAATTCCGTCGGTACCTAGACATGTTTTTAATTTTTTTTTAAGATAATATTTGTTTCTTTTTTAAAATTTGGGTTACTTTGTGTTAGTTTTGTTTGATTGCGCCTCGGAGCGAGCGAAGCGAGCGGATGGCATTGCATGAAGTGAAAAAAAAATGCCAATGTAAACATTAAAAAACGCATGCGCTTGTGATGCGCGCGTAAGTCCAGGACTCGTCAGGAGTGGGAATGTGTTTCGCAAGCTATCTGTAACCACTAATGTCACAGTCATCCTGGTCACATACCACCTAAAGGTTGATTGCTTGTTTCTAGTACCCTCCTTTCGGGGAGCGGTTGGCTTTGCTTCAAGGCAATCCAACAGCACACCCCTCTTCCGACGCTTAGGTAGAAGCAGAGCTAGCATTCTGTTCGCGTTACACGTTATTCCAGTTTGAGGGGCTTCAAGGCAATCCACCAGCACACCCCTCTTCCGGCGCTTAGGTAGAAGCAGAGCTACCATTCTGTTCGCGTTAAACGTTATTCCAGTTTGTAGGCCCCTCAAACTGGAATTTGGTAGGAATCTCCAGTAAGACGGGCCTGTGCCCCTGGTGATTCCCGACTTTTGCACAAAACTATCAGCTATTGCAGGCCCAGATGAAAATGGTCCCACGGGCCTGGATACAGGCGTGAGTGGCTACTTTCACTGGCTAAAACTCTGAATGACACAGACGACACTGGCCAGCATGTCCGATTCTTCCTCGGAGAGACCACTCGGTCCCTGCAAAATTGCCACGTGTTACCTAAAGCCGCGACCCGACACGTGCTGACTCAACCGAGAACGAAGTGACCACCTAAAGGTGTTATGTAATTACTGGTCAGCCAGCAAGAGTGACACGAGCGACGAGACCACCAATAATTTTTTCGGCTTCGCGGCCGAAAACGAAATTCAGCCGAAAATTATATTTTTGCCGAAAATGGCAGAAAACCGAAACCGAAAACGAAATTCGGTCGGTCTCTACCTCAATGGCAAACGCTTACCGGCATCAAGTTCACACCTCCCGAAGTTACGTCAGTGAAAAAGTAAAACAAAGTTAGTCACAGTGAAGTGAACCAAAAGTAAAGTGAAACGGAATTAAGCATACCAATATAAATTGCCCGTACTTGAAGGGGGCCATTGCTTTGGCCTGAGCCTCTTCGCTGGCCCACTGCTGCCTTTGTGATGTCTTGTTTTTCCACGCCGGATTTACCGGGGGTGGAGCCGGTTTATTTAACTCTCTGCTGCTTGTCTGTGGCTGAAGAAGATTTAATTTGTAGGTGTATACTGGGCAGCCCTCGTCTATTGACCGGTGGGGACCCCCGCAGTTTACAGACCTAGTAACGTTGCTAGTACACGTTAGTTACTGCATGCCACATGCCTATTACAGTAGGTTTTCGCATGGCCATACTGTTGACAGTTCTTGCACTGCATTATAGGCTTGTTCGTGCGCCGCATTTCCCATGAGACTCGTACCGACATAATCGTCCGAATCTCCTGATTTAAGCGCTTTACCGTATGTGTAGCTTCTAGGATTATCAGGTAAAGAGGAACTGTGGATTTTCTCACTTCTTAAATGTTCTTGGCCACTATATTATGCTCTTCTTTTAATGCTTGCGCAATCTCTTGTGGAGAGATTTCTCCATCGAGACCACGCAAAACAAAGGCACGCGTTTTTTCCATTGTCTCTGCATAGGTGTGGTATTCGGTTTTCTCCGCGTTTAACATCCTTTTTAGAGTATGCAAATCACTCATGTTGTCACAGTATATAATAACCGAGTTTCTTGTATATTTCAGTT
>MU186849.1:45583-65456 GCA_016904865.1 Pissodes strobi
AAAGAGTAAAATCTTAAAAGCATGCTTAGTGTAGAGGAATGTTGTTTAGCTTCCTCGGTGGACTACGAAAAGAATCCACCCTCGTCAGGGTACCGACAACTTAACTATACACCAGCAATCAAGTTATCGCCAAATGGCATGAAAACTAAAAAGAGTGGAAGATTATCGAGCAAAGCTCAAGGAAACAAGTCTACAGTCCTTCCTTATTTGGATCTCGTCGTTGGTGTGTTTCCTTTAAAACTAAAGGACCACCGCAGTCACCTTCACCTTATCATCGATAATTACCACTTTTTCTTTCCAGTCCCTTGTCGCACAAGAGCTATGCTACACTTTTCCGCACTGTACGCACACAATACAACCTTTAAAATATTTACTTTTACAGCAATTATAGACGATTTTTAATTCCGCCGTTCTCTCATCAACCGGTTTCAACTGAATCAAAGTTTCTAGGTTTAACTGTTGACGGCAAGCTGAGTTTTGAGGGACATGTTGTTGCACTTGGCAAAAAGATTTCTTCTGGTAGCTATGCAGTCAGAGTTACTGCTGGTGAGCTGGGAAAGTCCATGGGAAATTTTTTTTATTATGCCCTTGTAGAATCTAGGATGAGATATGGAATTTGCTTCTGGGGATCGTGTAGCCAGTATCTGTTTAATTCAATATTTTTAATTCAAAAACGTGCTATTAGATATTTATGTGGTGTTAGTAGATTCTTGTCAACCTCTATTTAAAGAGGAAATAATTTTAACCATGTGTTGTTTGTTTATTGTAGAAACAGCATCACTACTTATTCACAAAAATCGTAAAAAACTGAACACTAGCAATATTGCCCATACACCAAGGCAAATACACAATTTACCTCTTCCCATTCCCCACTCATCTTTAATAAAGAGATCTGTAATCTATGAAAGTATAAAGGTATATAACCAAATTCCAAATAGTTTAAAGCACTTTCATTTAAAACGTTTTAAAAGAGAAGTTCATGCATTGCTGGTTGGTAAGGCTTACTATACACTTGACGAATTTTACAGAGATGCATATTAATTCTTCAATCCAATAATTGTTCTTTACTGACGAGGATCTATGTACTATTTACGTATGTATAAACATTTATTGTTTGTTTGTTTGTTAAGAAAATAGTTTATCCCCGATTTTGTTTTTTTTTTTGTGTTTTGTTTTTCTTTTCATCCTCTTAGAGTTTTAAATTTTTACATTATATAAATATGTTTTTACTTAGTTCAGACTTCAGTAATTGTTTATTGGTAGGATTGATAACCTTTGTGTAGGCATCTCTTTTTGGAATTGACTAATTACTTATTTAATATGTTTCCTATTGGTTATTATTATTATATATTTTGCTTTATCGACGAGATTTATATCTTTTGATAATAAAGCTTTTTTTGACTTTGACTTGACTCGGCGCCATTTTGCAAATACCATCAGGGCCAGGACCTATTTTTATATCTATATTTGACAAATGTTCCAATATATCACTTATCTTAATATTGAGACTATTTATATTAACATTGAGCATGAAGAAACCAAGCCTTTCATTTTTATTTGGCTTTCCGTAAGCCCATGAGAAAAAGTGAGAAAACAAACCCTTCCACATTATCACATACTTCACCGTTATAATTAAGACAGACAGGAATGCCATTATCTGTTCGATACATGCATGTGTAGTTCCAGAATGATTGTGGGTCGGTGGTTACTTTATTCTCAATTTCACTAATGTACCTGTAAATTCATAGGATGGTGCAGTGGTGATCGATATGTGTATGCGCTTTGTGGGTGTCTGCCTAAAATGTTGATAATTTGCTTTATATTTTCTAAAGTATTACTATGTTTTAAATAGCCACTTAACAAACAAGGTATCGGTATTTTACCAGAATTGTAGGGGGATTAAAACCAAACTACATAATTTAAAGTGCAACATGCTCATTAATGACTATGATATAATAGGTATATCCGAAACATGGTTGAACTAATCAATAAATAATGCAGTTTAGTTATGACAAAAGGGTTGTGTTTAGGAAGGATAGAAATAGGGTTATCACCGACAAATCGCAGGGCGGTGGAGTTTTGCTGGGTGTTAAGAGTTGCTTTATGGCTGCTGTGGTGAACATTTTTGATGCTGATTAGGAAGCAATATATGTGTGAAACTCAGATTGGGCACACATTCTTATTTATATGTAATAATAGTCTACTTTGTCCCAAATAGCGCTAGTGTCTTGTATGAGCAATTTTTTGAGAAGATAGAATCTAAATTGAGTGGCGAATCTAAATTCGAATACGTTATAATTGGCGACTTTAATATTCCAGTTATGTAAACCATCTTTCTTCTAATGACGCTTTAAATACTCTTAAATCTTTCCTGTCATTTAATAATTTACTTCAGTTAAATCAGGTCAGAAATGCTAACAATGTTGTTCTTGATCTCGTGATTTCCTCTTTTGATGGTGTCCGGGTCGACAAAACCGATGATGCCTTGGTTCCAATTGACAAACATCATCCATGTCTGAGCATATGTTTGAAAACCAAAGATCGTGTTGAACACTGTAAATTTGTATCAACAACGAAACTAAATTTAAAAAAAGCTGATTTTTTGCTAATGTATAGACTTTTCAGAGACCAAGACTGGAGTGACTTTGAGAGCTTTCCTGATGTCAATTCGGTATTGGAGTATTTTTATGCCAAACTGACCAACTTGTTTGAGAAATCTGTTCCGAAGTCAACTCAGATAGTTAAAAAATACCCAGTCTGGTTCAATAAAGAGATAATTAACCTTCTTAAACAAAACCATAATTCTTTTCTCAAATCTAAGAAACTCAAATCTCACTACTGGACACACAAGTATTTTTCTTTTAATAATAATAATATCCTTTATTGTCAGCAACATCATACAAAATGACAAAGTAACGTCACCAAATGGGCACGTAATGCCAGCTACAAATGTTAACCTTGCATTACTTAAGATAAATTATACGAAATAAATATAGTTAATTATAACAAACCAATGACATATCTAAAATACAAATAGAACATAGAAAATTGGATAATAGTACAGAACAATAAATTACCGATTGGCATAATGATGCACTTAGAATTAAAAGCAATAGCAAATCTAGATGTAAGTATGCAAAGACATGCGGTGCTATAAGTCAAAACTGAATGAATAGAAAAATTTCTGTTTTAAGTAGTTTTTGACATGTCCCTTGAATAAGGGAATGCTTTGGATCTCCTGCAACTCGCCAGGAAGCATATTGAAAGCCTTAATAGCTCGATACAATGGCTCTCTCTCAAAGAAAGCAGACCCGTGCATTGGTATGCATAAGGTGTTTGCATTTCTTGTTTGTGTTGTCATGGTTTGGGCATAGGTCTGAGAAATGGTAGCAAATAAAAAAGGGTTCTTTTTTACAAAGACAACAAGTGAAAGAAAATATAACGATGGCACTGTCAAAATGACAAATTGGTCAAAGTATGGCCTACAAGATACAGTAGGGTGTAGACCAAAAATACAGCGTATTATTCGTTTCTGTTTCATGTGCAAATACTATTTTTCTTTCTCCAGTCAGCCATCAGGAAGTGTTCAACATGACTGTATATTAGAGAGGTAGAAACATAATTTAAAAAAAAAATAAAAAAAGCACCATCTAAACCTCTAGACTACGAGAGCTCTCGCGACAAATTGATTGCATCACGAAGACATAGTGTAATACGAGATGGATCGACCAATAGGAGAGGCCGATTTTGATATAGTCGTCTACGCCTGTAAAGGATCTTAAAATGCGCCTCCGAACACGCCACAGAAAGTCCACCCAGGATCAAGCCCGTCAGCACTATTGATGTATCGTCCGCATATTGACAGATTAGTCCAGAGGCGATATAATTATCAATTTCATTGACATATAGCATGAAAAGGAGAGGCCCAAGGATAGAACCCTGTGGGACACCTGTTTCCATCTCGGACGGACCCGACCAGTGGGATCTGCTCTCCTGCACAAGACACACCACCTGCTCCCTGCCAGATAGATAGGACAAGAGGGCCGCGCAAGCACCTCCATAGTGTTCCAAGCAGGCCAAAAGTATCCTGTGATTGATCGTGTCAAAGGCTTTTGAAAGATCCTCCTACCTTCTCGCCTCTGTCCAATTTACTGACTATAAAATTAATTGCGTTATAAATTGCTAGTTCGGTTGATTTTTGCGGCCTGAAGCCTACTAAAATATTATTTTGTGTGATAAAACTCATGAGTCGGTTATATATTGCTCTTTCAAAAACCTTTGGCACTGCTGGAAGAAGTGAAACCGGTCTGTAATGTTTAATGCTTTGGCGGTCCCGAGGGCGGTCCCCTTTTTTAAATACAGGAATCACCTTAGCCTTTTCAATGCAGTTGGATATATGCCTGATTCAAGAGATGTTAATAAGCTTAACAAGGGGTTTCCTCAGGGATTGCGCAACATGCTTCAGGATATAAACCTCATCCATTCCTCAACAATATTTATTGGGCAATTTCATAATTATTATGTTGAACACTTCCTGATGGCTGACTGGAGAAAGAAAAATAGTATTTGCACAGGGCTCACTATTCTGAGATATGAAATTTATATTTGAGGCAGTTACCAATTGGGATATCGCAGAGAGGGACGAAACTATTTCATTGGTGTCAGTTACAAGATTTGCATCAGTCTTCAATGAGATACCACTAGTGGGCCTATTTTTATTAGTTTGAGAATTTAGCAGAGCCCATGCGGATTTTGAACGATTACCTGAGTTTATGATTCTGTTGTTGTTTATGGATTTTTTATAGTTTGTTATGTATTTTTTATAATGTTTTTTTTCTGTCTTATATACCTAATTCCAATGCTGTAATAGAATCAGTTTTTTTTGTACCACACATTTAAATCTTTAATATATATTGAATAGTTTTTGATTTCTGCATTTACCCAACTCACACTTTTGCTTTTCGATCTAGATATATTCATAGCAAAGGCTGAATCGAAATGGTAATGAAAAATGTTGGAAAAAACATTGTATGCTAGCTCTGCATCACTCCCCATGCTCCAAACCTCTTCCCAGTTCTCATTACTAAGATATTCTGAAAATTTATTTATATTGTTATTTGAGAAAAAACGTTTTTTAACTAGCTCTTGTTTTTGTTTCTGTATATTGACTTTGAAAGAGATCAGTTGGCCGTCATGGTCTGAAAAATTTGTTGTATGTACCTTACATGTAGAGTGATTTCTGTTATTATTGGAAAAAATATTGCCTACTTGGCTTCCGTTGCATTTCCCCTATCTGGTATCACCTATCAACTGTGATTCCAAACCAAAACTCAAAAACAGCTGTCGCACGCGATTTGCAACAGATCCAGAATCTACAAAATTAATATTTAAATCACCACACACAATAATCAGTTTGCTACTACTATACAATTTGTTAAGAAAATCAAGTAATGTTGTTAAAAATAAATCAATGTTACCCGAAAGTGATCTATATATACAGCCTACACTTAGAATTATATTATTTAACTGGTATTGAGATACAGTAAATTCAAAATATTTTTCCTGTTCAAGATCAATCGTAAAGTTTTTGCAACTTAATTTTGTTGAATTATTATGAAAAATGGCCATGCCACCCCCACGATATGTGGCTCTGGAGCTGTGACACTGCAGCTTATAACCGTCTATATTTAAAGTTTCTATATCAGTGTTTGGTAACCAATGTTCTGTCGAGCAAAAAAAAACTGGACCTAGCTCCTCCAATAATACCTCCAAGTCTAGAACTTTATTATTAATGCTTTGTACATTTAGATGTAGCAACGGTATCTTAAGTTCAGACTCTGATTTACTGTGGCACATGTAAGCCAGTACATGTTTTAAGTATCCATTTTCTTGTCCCTCTGAGTTCTTCCATCTAAAAAATTTCGACCCAATGAAAAGTTAAACCCTTGGAATGCAACACCTGCTGGCCAAAAGCTCTCATCATATACAATCTCCTTCAATTCAACATCAACTCCTACCATGAAGCAATTTATTTCGGTTTTCCTGTTTTAATTGACACAACTTGACAGAGAGATTTTCTCTTTGGGTCTTCGCCTTTTTGGTTATAAAGTCTTTAACTATCTCTTCTGTGACAGTTATTTTAATTTTTGACAAAAACAGCCAATTTTTTTTTATCTGAATTAGTTATCTTCAAGGATTGAAAATCCCCATTTTCACTGTTCGATCCCATTTTTATCTGGAGTTTGTTCCTTTTGAGTTGCTCTCTCCAACCTTCTGTATAATTTATTGGTTTATCCTTATTAACGATCATATCAGATTCACCATTTCTTGCCCATCATCTTTTTCTTTGCTGATGGTAGTCTTCATCATTCTTCTTCCTGCTTCATCCTGTGAAATTATTGGAGTTAGTCTTACTTTGCCAGAATATGCGTTCACTTGGATCTCTTCTTCAGGCAATACTGTTTCTGAACCTGCTGCTTTTGCTTGTGATCCATTTGACCTTGACAGCGTTTGTTCTTTCCTATTCTTTGACTGGGCGTCTTCACTTTTGTTATTGTGTACTGTTTCGATGAAATCCGGAAACTCGGTGACACTTATTCTTTTACAATCAGTGTCAGGGTCTGGGAATGATTTTCGTAGTTCTGTCACAGATTAACCTATTACAGATGCGAAACCTATTAAAAATGTGGCAACCCAGGAGAACATTTAGCTCCGCCTGCTGGCTGATGGCCTGCCATCACCGGTTTTAGTTCGCGGGTTCAGTGTTCGGCAAGTTTCCGTGTTAGTAGAAGCGTAGAATTATTTTCCGTTTGTAGTAAGAGGTTTCGTGTCATTTTTATTGAACTGTTTTGTTTTTTTTACAATGCCTGGTTACAAATGTGTTTTTTTGTATTGTTCTGATAGAAGTGGTGGGGAAACATCTTTATTTAGATTTCCAAAGGATAAATTAAGGTATGTATTTGAAAACTATTTATTATCCTATATTATTTTTCATAACGATGGCTGTAACTATGGCCTAGGTGCAATACATTGTATGTACGTACATCGAAGGTTTACCGCTTTATTAATTTATTACTAAAGTAAACACCAAATAATTTTCGATGACGCCTAAGTTACGCGCACATGCAACGGCATCGGAGGAACGGTAGGTACGAATTTGACAAAAATAGTTTGAATTAAATTTAAAGAAGCAGCGTACATATGGGCGGGACGGCAGCATTGAATTTTTAAAATCCGGTGAGAATTCAGGAACTAGAATTAAAACCCGGCCGGTTCGTGTCATGCATGCCGATACTGACGTATGTGCCACGCTAATCGGAGGAGGCCGCGTCATCATCGGCATTTTGCAAGTCTCTGCCTGCAGCTTTTGGGCACCTGACGGCTGGCTATAATTAATTAATGCTTATTCTTTCGACGATGCCGATAAGCTATGTGCGATATCCTAATAAAAAATCCGTAGAACACCGTCCATAGGCATTTTCATCAGGTGACGGGCGCAAGCGCAGCCGCCATAAGTTTCGTACTGTTTTGATCAACAATAGCTGGGCAAGCATCATTACTTGTTTAGTATGTAAAAATAATAAACACAAATAACATATATCTATCTATCTATCAATGACTATACTTTATTCGATTTTTTTTTATTTTAATTATGTGTACATAAGTACTTTTGTCTACGGCTGCCCTGAAAATAGAAGACAAAAACGTATTAACAACTGCTCTTGAAAACTGGACATTTCAAACATCGTGTCAAAAGTATAATTTGCACACGGCGTGTGCAAAGTATACTTCTCACACGCATATTCGGGTATTTAGATTAAAGGGCTTCATCTCCGTTTTAGAGTTTCGCCCTCGGAGGTCCCATACCCAGATCTCTAAAAAATGGGGCCGAATTTTAGGGCTTCACCCCCCCCCCCCCCCCCCCCCCCGCCGTGCAAAACTGTAGAAAATGTAACTCTCATACCTGGGCCCCTTTTTAAGATTTGGGGCCCAATTTTAGCGCTTCGCCCCCTGGGGCTCCATTCCTAAATCTGTAAAAAATGGGCCTCATTTTAGGGCTTCGCTCCAGGGGGGCCTTTCCAAATGTTTCCAAACGTGTCAATAACAGGTTCCCACACCGGGGGCTCAATTCAAAAGCTTCGCCCCCTGAGGGCCCCATTTTAAAATCTGTGAAAAATGGTCCCCGTAACAGGGGCCCCATTTCAGGGCTTTGGGCCTCAAGGCGCCCCAATTTAGGGCTTGTAAAAAATGGGTCCCCCGAGGGAAGGCAAAACCATAAGAGGAGACCGCCGGTGAATGGTGCCTTTTTCCAAAGATATGAAAAGAATAACTCCAAAAATTAACGGCGAAACTCTAGAATGAGGGACGAAACCCTAAAAGGACGCCCCGGGTAGGGCGTTGTCCGAGCCCTGGCATCTCAATACCTACTCATCAACTAGTTACACAAATTGCTGTAGAAGTGTGTGTATGGTCTTTGTAAACTATAAATTTTAATTTAAAGACAAGATGCTTGATATATTATATTATAATAAATATTATATAATATCAATATTATTTGCAGTCGTAGAAAAAGTATAGTAAGCAACGCGTGCGAAAATCACTTTTCACGCGAGTGACATAAATCAACACTTGTTGCACAATATACTATAACATGCTTGTTTACAAAAAACAGTACGTAAAATATGGCTGCTACTGACACATGCGCCCAAAAAAATATTGTGATAAAAAAAAACCTGAACCCTGTTCCCTCCGTGCCTTCCCTCGGATGTCGTTATGTATCTGATGGCGGCAGCGCTTAAGCGTTGCTAGATTGTGGTGGACGTAGGTAAACCCAAGCAAAACTAAATTTTTACGTAATTATGAAACTTTTTTACATATTTTTTTACCTCTACTTATATCTTTAGGTCAACTGCTTGGCTCAAGGCTGCTGAAAGGGAAGATCTCTTGCAGAAGAATCTTATAAATTGTGCGAAAATCACTTTGAGAGTAAATTTATCTACAAGACTAAATCTGGTTTGAAGCGTCTTTATGATAACGCAATTCCAAGTATATTTTATGGTCCTTCCAAAAGAAGTCTCCAAGACACTTCTTCTGTGGAACCACCCAAAAAGATTATTGTTCTATCAGGTGATTTATTTAGCTGAAAATAGTATTTTGAATTTCTGTTGTACGATGTTATTCTTTAAATTTTAGATATACGTGTTGATGTGCTTGAAAAGCGGACTGTCCCCTTTGTCTCTAAAAATTGCTCCGAAACAGAAGTAACATCAGGTATATGTTTTTTGTTAAATTTAAATGCGGTAAAACTTGTGTTAAATACGGATTTCTTTTAGAGTCATCAAGATCGGAACTAGCGACAACTTGCTTGGCAACGTCTCATTTGTTATCGCCGACTATATCTACACAAACAGCAGCAATATTAAGCTCTAACACACCTCGTAAAGCTAAGTTACGATACAAAGTTACTTTTTTGAAAAAGAAACTTGCATTTACCAAAAAACAAATTGCTGTTGCAAAAAACGAAAATACTCGGAACTGCAAACATTTCATAGTTTGTGCGACAAATTTCTCAGCAAACCTCTTTCCGAAATTGTGAAAGTTCAATCTTGATTAAAAAATAAAGTTCCATAGGCAAGGCGGTATAATGAAGACTATAAAAAATTCGCTCTTACTCTATACTTCTTGGGTCCAAAAAGTTACAGATTTCTAGAAAAAATTCTAATTTTGCCAACCAACCGTAACCTGGAATTAATGACCCAGAATTTTATTTCTAGACCTGGATTACAAAACGAACACATATTTAATTCTTTAAAACTCAAAGTAAAAACAATGTCGGAGTTAGATAAATATTGCAATATCTGTATAGATGAGACTTCGCTTAAGTCGAATTTATACTTTCATGCTGGCCGGGACAAAATTATTGGGTTACAAGATATAGGCAATAATGCAAATGATTCTCTCGTAGTTCAGAACGTCGCTGTCATTATGGCTAGGGGTTTGTTTCGTAATTGGAAGCAACCAATAGCATATTTTTTCATAAATACGCAACTTAAGGCCTTGGACATTAAAGCAATTCTTAATGAATGCATACATAAACTTTCAAATATAACATTATATGTTAAAGGACTTGTTACTGATATGGGGTCCAATTTTATTCAGCTCGCAAATTTATTAAATGTTACACCGGAAACCCCACATTTTAGCACGGGTGACTTTGATTTAATATATTTGTTTGATACTCCCCACCTACAAAAAGCAACAAGAAATAATTTAATGCAGAATTCATTTTATTTCGAAAACAAAAAAACATCCTGGGACCACATTGAAAACTTTTATAAGGAAGATAAAGAGCAACTCTATAGATGTGCACCAAAACTTACTGATGATCACATTTTTCCATCAAATTTTCAGAAAATGAAAGTTAAATTAGCTGTTCAAGTGCTTAGTAGGACAGTAGCTTATGGAATGCAAACTCAGATAAGTTCAGGGCATCCTCCAGCTGAAGCTAAAGCCACTGTTGAGATTGTAGAAAAGTTTGATAGGTTATTTGATTTATTAAATTCAGTAGATATTAATCATCCTAACCAGTACAAAATTGCATTTAATGGGTCAAATTTCCAAATAGCCTATTTAAATGAAATGTGGTCGTTTTTAAAAGACTTAAAAATTTGCAATAAAAGTGGCCAGGATGTTACCTCCAGATGCAAATTTCGTACTTGTTGGATGATGACTATCAAGGCGGTTCTAGCAGTTTGGCAACAGCTTTCTAGCGTGGGCTTTGCCTATATTAAAATGAGGAGAATCAATCAGGACTGTCTCGAAAATTTTTTCGGCAGTACTAGGCAGCAACAAGGCAATTCCGTAAGTGCAACTCCTATCCAATTTCAGAGAGCTTTCAGAAAACTTTTTTGCATTCAAATCATATGAATTTTGCTGATGACTTGGGGGTTGCTTTAGAACATTTAAAAAATACCAAACGGACTATTTTGCATAAAAGTTATTCATCAGTAACTAAAATTAATGCAATTACGCTGCCAGATTACGATTATAGGAACGAAAACTTACCTACACAAAATGCATTCACTTATGTATGTGGCTACTTAATTAATAAATCTCTTAAAATTCATAAATGTACCATTTGTTTACAGTTTGCAAAAGAATCAGATAATGTAGATAATAAATTATTTTTACATTTAAAAGAGTATAAACATGACAGAGAAACTGGGGGCAGTTTCAAAACGCCGAATGGAAAATTTGTTCAGTTTATTTATAAACTAGAAAATATTTTTAAAAAATTATTTGATACACTATGTAGTAAAGAAGGAATTTGATGTAAATATGTTCTATATTGTTGTGGAGGATTCATTTTAAATTCAAAATAAGCGTAATGATTTGTGGAGCCAAAGGCAATCAATTTCAAGGTAAAAAAGAAGGAATTTCACAAAAACTCCTTGAAGAAATGAAAAGCGTAGAATTTGGTCACCCTTGTGAAAATTTTCCCTTAGAATATGTAATAAAATTATTTACTAGACTAAAAATCTTTTATACATTAAAGTTTGCCAATCGAGATTTATGAAGTTCAAAAAAATCAGATAAAACAAATCGAAAGTTAAAGATTTTGTTCCACCTATAATGCATATTTTTGATTGAGTAACCTAACCTAAATATATGTTTAATAGCAATATATCCTGTTTTATTTCCCACTTTTCCTATTTCTATAATGCGATGGTGCATAACATCTGTATCTAATATCAAACTGAAACGTAAAAATGCGTTGGTGCGGCAAAACTAATCCCTTTATTCCAAGGTCATCAAGTTTTGAAAGCTCATATAAGCACTCTTTCGCATCTGTAATAGGTTAATCTGTGGTTCTGTGTTATTTTGCATTCTTTGTTGTTCACTGTGTTGAATCCTTTCGAGAGGCAGGCGACTGTTTTCTTTTAGAATTTGATTTTTATCTGTTGTTTCATCAACAAGTTTTTTAAGGTAGTCAATCTCAATTTTCATATCCGACGTTGTTTCCAAATCCCGTGCATCCTTAGATTGAGCCAGCAAGCCCTTAAGAAGAGTAATTTCTTTGTCCTTTTGTAAAATTTCCATTTGAAGTTTTTCTAAGTTTGAGGTTATGGCACTGCTTTCACAATCACAACACGTTAATCTCGTTTCATCAATAAATTTTATTTTTGTATCAAAAACCTCTTATTCCACATGATTTGTGGTATGTTTTCCCACATTCAATGCATATTGCGTAACTGCATATTTGCGTTTTACAGCATTCAAAATAAATTTTGTTACTATCACTTTTAGACACATCTGTCGTCGGCGCCATTTTTAGAAGCATCATTAAAAATAAAATTAAAATTGCACATTCTAAATATCTACAGGATGTTGAATCAAGCTTAAAAATGAACCCTAAAATCTTTTGGTCTTTTTTAAAGACTCTAAAGGATTCTCCTGATATTTTGGGGGAAATGTCTTTTGGTGAGAAAATTTATTCGAGTTCTAAAAGTGTAGCCGATGGTTTTGCTAATTTTTTTAAATCAGTTTTTATCAATGACGAAGATATAAGCTGCACAGCGGCCAAGTGTAAGTCATTCTTTTGTAGCAGGTTAATCTCCACGCAATTAGGGCAAATAGGGCGGTTGACCCCGATGTGATCCGGACTTATATCTGGAAAGGTTGTAATGAGTACTTGTCTAAACCTTTGGAATGTCTGTTTAATTTAATCTTAAAAACCTCAGTATATCCTGATCAGTGGAAAGTTAGTAAAATAATTCCAATTCACTAGGCGGGAGCCAGACATGAAATAAATAACTACAGGCCCATAAGCATTGTAAGCACAGTTTCAAACATTTTTGAGGTTGTTATTTTCGAACGATTAAATGATGAAATCTCTGGTTGTCTCTCAACATGTCAACATGGCTTTTAACCTAAAAAGTCAACATTTATTAACTTAGCCTCCTTCTGTCAGTTTGTTCACGAAGCTATCAACAACAAATCTCAGGTGGATATTATATACACCGACATGGTGAAGGCATTTGACAGAGTGAGGCATTGTGTAATATTGAGATCTTTGTCTGATTTGAATGTTTCTCTATATCTTCAAAATTTGATTAAATCTTATTTGAATAGTAGGTTCCAGTATGTTGAGGTTAAAGGATGCAGGTCGGTTATTTTCGCGAGTACGTCGGGAGTTCCTCAGCGATCCAACTCTCTTTTGTTTTTAGCAGCTGTAAACGGTATGGCCGGTGGTGTCAAGAATGCTCTGGGGTTGTTGTTTGCAGATTACTTTAAATGTTTTTATCAAATTGATTCTGTTGAGGATTGTGAGAGCCTACAGAATAACTTTTGCGCCGTGGCTAACGGTGTGATTCGAATAGCTTTAATTTGAATGTAAGTAAATGTCCGTGTATGTCTTTCACATTGAATCATACTATTATTGGCTATGACTATTCTTTAAATGGAGTCAATTTACTGCGAGTGAATCAGCGTAAGGATCTTGGTGTAATCTTTGACCCAACGTTGTCTTTCTCAAGCCATATAATATCTAAAATTGATAGTGCACAAAAAATAGCAGGTTTTATTGTCAGGAATACCAGAGTTTTCAGCACGGATGTTTGCTGGCATCTTTTTGATAGCCTTGTGTTGCCAGTTTTGGAATATGGAAGCATAATATGGTCCCCCCCGTATAGTGTTTGGGTAACATTTATTGAAAAAGTGCAGAGAAGATTTTTGAAGTGCATGTATTATAGGAAGTATGGCGTATATCCTCAGAAAGGGTGTGACAACGAATACCTTTTAGTACTCTTTGGCAGACTTTCGTTAGTAAAAAGAATTAAAATATTACTATGCACTTTATTTAGAATTTTGAAAGGTGAGATTGACTGCCCCGAAATTCTTGATAAATTACCTTTTGTTATCAATAGAGTCAACTCGCGAGCCTCGCATGTTTATCTGGCCCATCCTCGAATAAACCTGTACAAGAACTCTCCAATTTACACAATGTGTTACTTTTTTAATTTGTATGCATCTGATATTGATGTAGATACAACTAGTCTTGGTCAGTTCAAAAATTTGGTCGACGATAAGCTGAGAACGACCAATTAATAAACCAAAGATTCAATTGCAGCTGTTGTGATCATTGTGTGGTTGTATTAAGTATGCCTATTTATTTGTATATGTATTGTACTTTGGCTGCAAATGACTAATCTTGTGTAAGCTTAGTTATGTACTGTATCCAGTTTTATAATGTTAAGGCCCTTTGACTGGACAGTGTTTAATCGATGTATTTTTGTTTATTTGTGTTTTCATTTGAGTTCGCTTGATTGCCTTTTTTTGTTTGATTTTATACCCAGATTTAAGATGTATCTGTAATTGGCACCAGTGCTGTTGATACGTATGTAATAAATAAATAAATAAAATAAATAAAAATATTGTTTTTTTGTTTTAAACTCGGTTTTCAATATTGTTTGAGACAGTGTGATTATTTTATTTAAGTTTGTACATTTAACTGTAACTGCAACTTTATTGTCCTACTAAGTTTGTCTTTCTTTTGTTTGCCATTTTAATTTTTTTGTACTTTTGTAATGTTAGATGTTAGACTTTTATGACGCCATACCTTTATGTTATATGTCTTGTATATGTAATATTTATGGAAATAAAGATAATATTGATTGATTGATTGATATAACAAGATTTTGCCTGCCTTTTACATAGATCCTTAAGACTACAAAAACTATAATAATCATCAGCATCTCCAGTCTGTTTATATTTTTTGTGGGCCAATTTTTTGTTAAAGGCATTCGTTTTCCACACAGTGCTAAACCATGGTGGAAATTCATATTTACTTTTAATCCTAAATTTAGGAACAAAGTGAGTAATAACATTATTTAGAATCTGATAAACCAACAAAACATTATGCTCAACATCACCACATTCCAAGACATGATCCCAATTATCATTAAATAGAAAACAATCAATATCACAAAAATTAGAATGCTTAAAACCAAAAATTTCATCATCATACTCAACATGATTTGGTATATTATCACAGTTAACTGTAATGACTAGGACTGGATGATGCCTATCACACTTTACTAAAGCATCACTAGCGCATAGTTTTATGACTTAGGTTATCACAGAAAATTAGGTCCAAATAAAATACTAGTGTAAAAAATTAATAATTATGATGATTTCAATTTTTTTAAAAACAAAATATGTGTCTCATTTTTACCTTCATGAAAATCTAAAAATGAGACAGCACGACATAAGACATCTCAAAATAAAGACACTTTTTTTTTAATTGTAACTCAGAAAAGTACGAAAAATAAATAAAATACGTACCTAATAACAATATTGTCTCATATTTGAAAATACATTTACCAAAATATATTTTAATATTTATCTAAAACAAAGGCTTAGCAAAGATAATAAGTGTAACGTAATTTTTGGTAAAAAATTTAGCAGTAAGTAAACTAAATTAAGTATATAGGTATTAATATTCATTGATTTTTAAATGTATACTTTACCCTTTCGCCTGAGATAATTATACCTGGAGGCAACTTGCCTATATATGTGCTTGCTTGCTTGCTTTCAAGATGGCGCCAACTGAAGACGTGAAGTTAATGTCGGCTGATAAAAGACGTTTAAAGTGCTGCAAAACCAAATATAGCAGTGTAAATACGTGTATAATATGTGGAAATGTCTACCACAATTCATGTGCGGCAAGAGATTGGGGTGAAAAAGTAATATTTATAGATAACTCCCGTCTGATGTGCAAGGAACACGAGGGATCGCTAACCTCTGTTGACGAAGCAAAAAACGCAGAGATACGTCTCCTGAAGGAGCTGGTGGCTGAATTAAGAAGCAAGAATGCAATACTAGAAGAAAATAATGCATTGCTGAAAGGAACAATCAAGTTACAGGAAGAAAAGCTTGAGGAAAATGCAAGGTTAGTGCAAGAAAAAACAGCAGTAAACATCGGGACTCCCGCCAAAACCAGTGCTTCAACATCATCGGAAGGCGCCCGCGCCGATGAGAGCGTGGCTGCCGAGATTCTAAATTCTAAAATCCAAAGTGTCAGTAGTATTTCAAATGATTCGGCACTAGTGTCAAACAACGACGTACGTCATGATGACACCGCAAATGTCACAAAAAATGACTCAAATGGCGGTGTTGATAATGGAAAGCAAAACCAAATCCAAGAAAAGGGCCCAGAAGTCCCGGAAAACCTCTGGGAAAGACAAAGGCAACGGGGTTTTAGACGCCCAAATAAACCAAATATCAAAACCTCTGATCAGGAAAACCTAAAAACAAGAAGCCGCCCAGAGCCTCTGAGGGGCAGTTGCAACAACCCCGTCACTGCCACACCCAAAACAGCTCAACGAATGGCATCTTTATTCGTATCAGGATCAGCAATAGATGTTACAGCAGAAAACATCATAGAATTTCTCAAATTGAGCGGCCTTGATGGTGGCTGCTCCTGCGAGAAAATGAAAACAAAAAAGGACAAATACAGGGGATCCTTCAAACTTTCAGTTCCTCACATTGACAGAGATAAGTACTTGGCGTCCTCACTCGGGCCTGTGGGAATCATTATCAACCATTTTCTGAATATCCAGAGCCGCATGAGGGAAAACAAGAAAGAAATCTAAGCATTATGCATATTAATCCCAGATCTCTTCGAAACAAAACAGATGAACTGGAGTCATTTTTAGCAGACAAAACTATAGACATACTGTGTATTACTGAACATTGGCTTACTGAAGAGGAAATAGGTGTTCTGCAGGTGGAGAACTTCAGGGTTGGTGCCTTCTCATCTAGGAAGGAATTCATTGGTGGAGGTACTCTCATCCTAGTTAGACATAACCTTAAATTGTGTCCTACAAATATAAACACAGACTTTATTATTGAGAAAACTGTTGAATATTGTTGTATTATTATTGAACCTTTTAAGTCTTTATATTTTAGCCTTTTATCGCTCACCTTCTGGCGACCTTGATACCTGAGGTAAGTATAGCATCGGTAAGTATCATTGATGTGAATGTGTCAGATCATATATGCCAGATTTTAGAGTGTGAGGTAGAAAGTTGCATGACTGAGGGTGTGATGTTTTTATGAGGGCCCTAGAGAGTGCTTGTACACAGGCTTTTCCTGAAAAAATATATAAGGTAAGATCTGACCACCTTAATAACATTCCCTGGTTCAGCAATGAGCTTAGAGCAATGCGAGACCATCTTGCTTTCCTTGGAGAACTACAACGCCAGTGCAACTTTGTTGAAACTAGGAATGAGTATAAAAATTTTAGAAAACTGTACAGAAGGCGCAATAGGGAAGTGTAAAATAGATTTCAATGACCGTATGATTCAATCTTCATCAAATCCTGCTAGAACAATGTGGCAGATAGTAAATAACCTTAGAGGTAAAAATACAGTATCTAATGAATTTAACACTTTTTTTTCTGGTATTGCCCACTCTGTTGGGCAAAATATCCCTAAACCTGACAAGGATCCCAATGAGTACCTTTCAGCTCTGGAGGCCCCGACTTTTACATTTAGGGAGGTCACTTTTAATGAAGTTAGGGAAGTAATTAATGAGCTAAAAAATAAATCGAGTTATGATATCTATGGGCTTAATGTGGAGTTAATCAAAGCAGCAAAAAATTGCATCCTATTACCTTTAACTAAATTAATAAACCTATGCTTAAAAAATAGTGTTTTTCCAGATTGTCTTAAGTTAGCTGTTGTAAAGCTAATTTTCAAAAAGGGTGATCCGTCAGTGCCTAACAACTACAGACCAATTTCTCTCCTTCCCATCATTTCAAAGGTTTTAGAGAAGTGTATTGCTATGCAGATAGTTGAACACTTTGAACTAAATGAGTTGTTTACGGTACACCAATGGGGGTTTAGAAAGGACAGGAACACTGTCAAGGGAATTCTAGATCTTGTCTCGGGCATAGTAGAGGCATTTAATAGGAAACAGTATGACTCAGTTTTGTTTTGTGACCTAAGCAAGGCTTTCGACTGCGTCGATCATGGGATTCTTCTTAGTAAATTCCAGCATTATAAATTTTCGACTAGCAGCATCCAACTCATCAAATCATATCTGGAATCCAGGTACCAAGTGGTGAGGGGACATCAGCAAGGAGCAGAATTGACGTTGGAGTCCCCCAAGGTTCAATCCTGGGGCCTCTTCTTAATTTATGTTAATGACTTGCCAACTAACGATAGTAATGAAAAATACACACTCTATGCTGATGACACAACGGTGGCCTTCCCTGCTGATACTTTGGAGGAGTCATTGAGGTGGTGGCGCGGGAGAGAGCCGAGGGCTGGTTTTGCTCAAATCGATTATTGTTAAATATGGAAAAGACTAACAGAGTCATCTTTACAATGCGCGAACTGAATGTACCCAATCCCAGTGAGGTGAATTTTTTGGGGGTTGTGTTGGACCCGAAGCTGCAATGGGGAAATCACATAAGTGCCCTGTCAAATAGGCTTAATAGGTCTATATTCGTATTAAGGCATATATCTCAATGTGTCTCGATCAGTGTTTTAAGAACAGTATATTTTGCTATATTTCAATCACACATTGTATACGCGATCTTGGTTTGAGGGCATTCAGCGAATGCGCACAGAATAGTTGGATTGCAGAGGAGAGCTGTGCGAGTTATGAATCTGTTAACTGTACCGTCTTTGTACATACTGGAATGCCTTCTGCATGTCAAGAGGAATGTTGAAGAATTCAGGACTCACGCAGACGTTCATGACCATAACACTCAAGGTAGTGGAAACTTGGTACCGGAATTCTGGCGCTTGGGAAGGTGTCAGGATGGTCTGGGGTACTGGGCATTAAAAATGTTTAATGCTCTACCATTAAACATTAGAAGTTTACCACATCAGCCCTTTAAAGCAAGACTAAAAAGGTTCTTAATAAGTGAGGATTTCTATTCAACAAATGATTATTTTAACTCTGATTTTAGTGTGTTGCGAACTGTTAACATTTTAATTTTCATCTATAATTTTAATCTGTAATGAGTATTGTATTAATCACTTGTTTTATTATTTTATTATTTTTGAGTAATTAGGTATCTAATTTAGCTAATATTAATTATTGTTAAAAAAAATTGACCTGTGTGACACTTTTTTTGTGATTGACATTAATAAATTATTGAGTATTGAGTATAACAGAACTACAATTAATAGAAGAAAAAATGTTGTCTTTGTTGGCTTGGAAAATTGTATATGTGTATCAATAGCGTTCAGGGCCATTACATTGATTTCCATCCCTGTAATATTTTGTATGATAATAACGTATTTATATGTGGATTTATTCCTTTTTCCTCCCTTAAATTCTGCCAGTATATAGTCACTGTCTTTCAGTTCACCAATCATCTCCACTGTATAAATCTATGTAGTTTCATAACTAGGCCCAGTAAAATCCTCTCCTTCGTTGCTTTCACCACTTGCTTCCCATGATGCATTAGACTCATCAGAAGAATCAATTATTGACTTTGTAATTAATTCAAAATTCAAATTCAAAATCTTTATTGCCATTATGGTTACAGGAACATTGGGTCGTCAATCAGTTTTTCTTTTGACTTTTCCATTTTTTGTTTCTTTTTTTCTACTTTTTCATTTTATATAGCACGTTTTTGATCTGTCTTTGATTTATTATTTTCTAAAAATTCCTCTGACGTCACAACTTTGGCCCTAGTATCTACTTTTCTTTGTGAGGTAGTAGGAATGTTGGTTTCTTAATCTTCTTTAATAGCAAATTTTCAAAGGAACAGCTGGGACTACTTTCAGTGTTTTGAAGACGTTTTGCTTTACAAAAGGTTTCAGTGTTTTGATGCTTATTAACATTTGAAGGACCA
>MU186849.1:65466-83341 GCA_016904865.1 Pissodes strobi
GTGTCTCAGATTTGCATTTTGTTTTGTCTCATTTTTACATCTTCACTGCACACAGCAATATGGACCAACAGGCCCAGCTGAAAGATGGTCAGTCTTCCAGTGCATCAACCACAAAGAATGCTGATTTTGTTGGGGTGGTTCGGCATACTGGAAATAACAAAGTTGTCCAACCCATAAATAGCCAATTCATAGGAGTTCCTAAGAAAAAAATGGCTACATGTAAGCCAAGTACAAAACAGTGCTGCATGTGAGTCGGTGTTGGCTTATGTTAAGAATAAGGCCTGCATTACAAATCAAGGAGAAATATCAGTTGCCCAACTAAGGACAAAGGGTGACACATCATCATTTAAAGTACGAATAGACAGTAAATATATACCACAGGTCGAAGCTCAAAATTTTTGGCAGGAAAATATCATTATCTGAGAGTTCAAATTTAACCTTCCCACCAGGCAGGCTGGTATGAGTCAGTTCCATGGCAGACATGCACGTGCAGGATCATACAATGGCAATCAGGGTAATTCAAATTTTCACTGGAGCCAAGGAGGGAGAACCAGATACTAAACAGTTCCAATATAAGTGTTTACTATCAGAATGTTAATGGTCTTAGAACTAAACTTTCTGAGCTTATAAATATAAATCCCAACAGCTGCAAATCTCTTGCTATGATGGCGAGGAAATATGGGTCTCCACAAATCTCTGCAAGAACCTCAAAAAACTATTCTGCTGTGTATATTCCACCATCATCTACAGACAAGATGGCGGCGCAAGAACGTCAAATAAGCGATTCGTCTGAACAAAAATCAGTTTTTAAGTGCTGTAAGAAAAAAACTTCGGTAGTAGTGTGCGTAAACTGCAAAAGTATTTTCCATAATTCCTGTGCAAATAGGGATTGGGCAGGAAAGTTAAAAATTATCAACGATAGCAGTGTTGTGTGTTGTGAGGTCGACTTGGAGGTTGGAAATGATAACCTCGCAAGTTTGGAAATTACATATCTTAAGAAGCTGCTGAGCGAACTAGAACAGAAAAACCTACTTCTGGAGGAAAATTGCCAACTTTGGAAGGAAAGGTATGAAACCCTAAAGCCAAATAGCCCCAACATTCCAAGCCACATTCCTGAGATTCCACCAATCTCCGGGCTGATAGCCGTGGCAACGGAAACCAAGGAAGAGCGCAAGGCCGAAAACAACGTAATAAATCCACCAATAGATGGCGAGAAGCGAAACTACGACAAAACTGCGGTTTTTAATGGTGAAATCCAAAATGACAAATCTAAAAGCTGTGGCAACGCCACTCGAACTGGTAAAAATAAGAAGCATGGACAACATAACCTCAATCCAAATCCGCAAATGTCAACATTGCCAGACAATCATGACATCCCAAACAAGAGTCTAGAAGCTGAAAATCTAGAAAAAACGAAAAATGAGGAATGGAAAACGGTAATCTCACGTAAAAGGAGAAAACCTAATTTCGATAAAAGTTTGAGACCCGCCCCAGTTATGGGAACAAAGGATAACAGTGATTTGAAGGCTGCAAATATCACAAAGTATACATGGTTCTTTGTGTCGGGACTGGATAAGTCGACGACTACAGACCAAATCCAACAATATTTAAAAAACAATGGGATCGAAGATTGTTCCTGCGAGTTACTAAGGACGAAACATAGAAACCACAGTTCCTTCAGGGTTGGAGTGCCGGATGCATAGCAAAAAACAATAATGGATGCAAATCTATGGCCCAAAGGTATTTATGTGAACAAATTTTTAAACTTGAAGAGGATAGCGCCTCAGAAGGGGCTAAAATCGAGGATACTCTACAAACTAGAACGGCGGTGAACCATGAGGTTTCCCCTAAGAGTAATGGCTCTGTGTACGGGGTACCAAGCAGGAGTAGAATATCTGTGTTACATGCAAATATGCAGAGTGTTCGTAATGAATTGTCTGAAATTGAGATAGTCCTCAGGGATAATGTATTTAATTGTTTTTGTATAAATGAGCACTGGCTAAACTCAGATGAATTTTCAGTGATAGCACTGGAAGGATACAGGGCTGCTTCTGGCTTTTGCAGGTCTGTGAGGGGTCATGGGGGTGTGGCTGTCTACTTGCGGGATGACACTGATTTTGTCGAACTTAATATTTGCAGGTTCTCAGAGGAGTTGAACTGCGAAGCAGCGGGTGTATTTTTAAAGCATTCTGCGACCCAGCTCATTACTATTTACAGGTCCCCCACTGGAGACTTTTGACAGGTTTTTGGAAATTTTGGCAACCATTCTTGATTGTATGAATCTATCACTAAATACAATTATAACAGGTGATTTCAATGTCCATTTTTCCATACAAGATAGTAAGGCGGTGGAGCTGTGCAACTTCTTTGAGGCATATGGGATACATGGCACTGTGGGTTTTCCCACCAGAGGCGATGTGTGTCTGGACAATGTGTTCACTAATATCGCTCAAAATTGTTCTGGTTCTGAACCATTCAATTTACACCAAACATGACTTTTATAAGGCCAAAATTCTGAATAGTGGTACTAATCTCAAAAAAATTTATGAAGTTATAAAGGATGCGTCAGACTCTGATACTGTTAGGCATGACATGGACCTTAACATAATCCATAATAATACTAGGTTTAGTAACAGCTTGGATTTGGCTAATTTTTGTAATGAGTTTTTTGTTAATATTGGTTGCAACATGTATAGAGAAATAAAGTCACCTCCTAATCCCCTTCACATAAAATCAACAGCATCCTGCTCTATGTTTTTAAGGCCGACCAATAAAAACGAAATTATAACACAAATATCCTTACTAAAGAATTCTTGCGCTCCTGGTGCTGATGGCATAACCTCGAAAATAGTTAAACACCTTCACATGTATATTGCTTCTCCACTCGCTCACATTATTAATTTAATTTTTCGCAACACTAAAGTGCCTAAATCTCTTAAAGTGGCAATCGTTAAACCCATTCACAAGTCCGGGGACAAGACTGAAATAGGCAACTACCGCCCTATTAGTATTATCAATACATTTTCTAAGATATTTGAAAAATGTTTGAAGGATCGTCTGGTGGAATTTTTTAACCAAAATAATATTTTATCTGAACGTCAGTTTGGATTTAGGAGCGGTCTTAGTACAACGGATGCGGTTTGTGAATTTTGTGAACAAGTCACTAATAATCTGGACAACGGTAAAAAGTGTCTAGCTGTTTTTTTGGATTTGGCGAAGGCATTCGACACGGTGCCACATGATCTGCTTCTTAGGGTGTTGGAATCTTATGGAGTAAGAGGTACCGTGCTGGATGTCTTCGGTGACTATTTGAATGACAGAACACAGTCTGTTAAGGTTGGACATACAGTGAGCGACCCTCTTAAGATTAAGATTGGCATTCCGCAGGGTACTGTGCTGGGGCCAATTCTGTTTATTGCATATATCAATTCTTTGACTAACATTTCAATTCAGAATGGTTCAGTAGTGTCATATGCTGATGACACAGCTGTTATTTTTTTTGGAGAAACATGGGATTTGGTGAGAAACTATGCAATTAATGGCATAAGTAAAATAAAACACTGGTTGGATTCTTTTAAACTATCACTAAATGTCTCAAAAACCAACTACATTGCTTTTTCACTCACAGCTGTAAACCGTCCAGAGTATGGCAATTTATACATAGATGGCTTTGATGGTCCTTTAGCTCAAGTTGACAACACAAAATATTTAGGAATTGTAATTGACAAACACCTCAAATGGGATCAGCACGTCCTTAGATTAACAAAAAATATCAGAAAGTTAATATATAAATTTTATACAATTAGAGAAATTTTAAATAAGCAGCTTTTAATCCTGGTGTATAAGGGACTTGTTGAGTCATTACTGAGGTATGGTGTGGTTGTTTGGGGTGGACTATATCAAAACGCATTATCTAATTTAAATATTGCACAAAATTATATATTAAAAATAATTTTTAGAAAAAGCAAGCGGTTTTCTACCGCTTTGCTCTACTCTAGGGAAATTTTTGATGTTCGTTCACTGTATTGTCTGTCTGCCTGCATTTATGTTCACAGGTCTAATAAATTTAAACATTTTATAAGCCATCCATATCAAACTAGAATTAATGTTAATAAACATTTAGAAACCCCAAATGCTTCCACAACAAAGAAACTCAGATCAATGTTTTATCTTGCACCCAAAATGTATAACTTATTACCACCACATATAAGACATTTAAATTTTCCTAAACAATTTTGTATAGCATGCAGAGGTTACATCTATAAACATCTAGAAATTTTTAAGAACATTGTTATTGGATTGTAGGTACTTTAATGGGGTCAGGTTGATGGGTGGTTGTTGGAGACTCACATGTTGTATTGTTTTTGTGAGGTATCTCTGGTTCTCATTTCTTTACTTAGTTTTAGTTATTGATATTCAAGTAAATATATTATATTATTAACTACTGGTACTGTGCACATACAGGTATTCAGTTACCTAGGTGCATTATTTCACTTTGGGACCGTATTTCTATATCCACTGTATATTTATAAATCTTGTACTGAGTTGTAACAAATAATACGTAATATATAATTGTAATTGTAATTGTAATTTATCAGATCATGATGGTATTGTTTTCAGGTTTGACACTGTATGTTCACATAAACAGTCCAAAATTAGAATAAATTATAGACCCGTGACAGCTGGGGGGTTGTTTCGGATGTACAGCACAATTGAGGGGGTCAACTGGGATTTTATTAACAACCTTGAGGTATCTGTTGAAGAAAGGTTTCGCCGTTTTCTGGATGTTATTGCTGACGCTGCGGAGTGTTGTTTTCCACTTAGGTCGAAGTTGGTGGCCAGCGGGAGGAGGAGCGTTACAGTGAACTGGTTTAATGGCAGGCTTCGTGATATGAGAGACAGGCTTCACAGTCTGGTCTCTGTTAACAGGAGGAATCCTATCTTAGTAACAAAGGAGGAGATCAATAATTATAAAAAGTCATACAGAGCTGAAATATGCAATGCTAAAAAATCAGCATATGATGCATATATAGTTAACTCTGCCAATCCGCGGATTGCTATGTGGGACATATTGAAGACCTTCACGGCCTCATCAACTTCCCAACTCTCTGAGATATTGAATGCTCATACGTTTAATAACTTTTTTATAAATATCGCTGATGAGGTTATAGCTGGTTTACCAGCCACAGACAAAACCTTTCAAGACTTTCTGCCTAACTCATTTAATAATGCTTTGTTTTCCTTTAAAACAACAACCTTTAACAAAGTAAGGGACAAGTTTTTAGGCTTAAAAAATAGTACAAGTAAAGACTGTTATGATCTCAACACAAGGATTATCAAGACACTGAGGGAGCTCCTGATCTTGCCATTAACCAGACTAATTAATTTTTGTCTTAATGATGGGATTTTCCCCTCAGCCCTTAAGAGTGCTAAGGTGGTCCCAATCTTCAAAAACAAAGGGTCTCCTGATGATGTTACCAATTATCGCCCAATATCATTATTGCCAATTTTTTCTAAAATCTTTGAATCCATCTTAAAAGATCAACTAAATGACTTTTTTGAGGGAAATAACTTATTTTTCCAGGGTCAATTTGGATTTCGCAATAAAAAATCCACCACACTGGCGATTAACAATCTTACCGATCACATAACGGAAGGTATGGAGGAGGGTTTAGACACCTATGCATCCTTTTATGACCTCACAAAGGCATTCGACTGTGTGTCGCATGACATTCTGCTGCGGAAGCTTCTGTATTATAACCTTGACATCAAAAGCATATCTCTTCTTAAATCTTATCTTTCCGAGCGCACTCAGTATGTTTCCTACAACCGCAGTCTATCTCATAAGGGGCCAGTTGAGTGTGGTGTACCACAGGGGTCGGTATTGGGTCCATTATTGTTTTTAATCTATATAAATGACCTGTCAAATGTTCAAAACAATTCAAAGTTAATACTATTCGCAGATGATACAACCGACATAATAAAGTATCACCCAACTGACCCCGTGGTCGATATTGTTGGCGCCATGCAGTCCAATATACTGGACTGGTTTCTGGCAAATCGCTTGAGTCTCAATGCATCAAAGACTCAGAACCTAAACTTCACACTAAGGCTAAACAATCCTGATATTCCCTGTGATCCTCACGTGAGGTTCCTTGGTGTGTTCCTTGATTCGAGACTAACCTGGGAGGAGCATGTGTTGAGGCTCTGTGGTAAATTATCGCGCGTGACTCACTTGATTAGGGTGCTTTCACGTTGCGTGTCTGTGTCAACGCTAATTACGGCCTATCATGGGTATTTTGCCTCCAATATGTCGTACGCTGTTCTTACCTGGGGTCACAGCGCCCACGTAACTAAAGTTTTTAAACTGCAACGCAGGTGCGTGCGTATTATTGCGGGATTGGGATGCCGAGACTGTTGTCGACAGAGCTTTCTGGACCTTCGAATACTTACCTTTCCATCACTGTATATTCTTAATTGCCTAATGCACATCAAGGCCAACATTACTACTTTTTCCGCTCACAGTGACATCCATGACTATGCTACCCGAAATGCGGGTGACATACTCCCTGGGTTTCACAGGCTCTCAAGGACCAGGAGGGGCACTGACTTCTACTGTGTAAAATTTTATAATGTGCTTCCAGTACACATAAGGGAAATGGGAGAGAGTCAGTTTGTAGATAGAGTGAAACGTTATTTGTTGTTAAAGGCGTTCTATTCATTTGATGACTATCTTAATAACAGTTTTAATGACTTGATGTAATATTTTTGTATTATGTTTGTATTCTGTTTTATAATGGTTTTCTTTACATATGAATTTTAAAATGTATTTTGAGTGTAATTTGTAAGTATATTTAATTTTAAAATGTATTTATATGTGAAGTTTCTAGCCGTGACTGTTTACATTGTAAACTTTCATGTTTTTATATTTTTATTGACATGTAAAAGCACTTTGTGTAATATTATGAATAAAATTCTGATGCATCATCATGTAGCGATGCCTATAAAAAACATTGTGAAACAGTGGAAAGAGCATCTGGTTTATATAGTGACCATAGTTTATTTGTTGCCGGGGACTACAACCTCCCCAATCTAAAATGGTTCAATGACACTCTTGGAACTCTTATTGAAGGATATTCATCAGTTGCAGAGAGTGTAATTGAAACATTTCCATATTTGAATCTGTATCAAATCAATGTACCAAATTACAGGGGTGTTTATATGGATCTAATTTTCTGTGATAAGTCATAAAACTGTATGCGCCAGTGATAGTTTAGTAAAGTGTGATAGGCATCATCCAGCCCTAGTCATTACTGTTAACTGTGATAATATACCCGACCATGTTGAGTATGAGTATGATGATGAAATTTTTGATTTTAAGCATTCTAATTTTTGTGACATTTTTGATTATTTTCTACTTAATGTTAATTGGGATCATGTCTTTATATATGGTGATGTTGAACATAATGTTTTATTGTTTTATCAGATTCTAAATAATGTTATTACTCAATTTGTTCCTAAAATTAGGATTAAAAGTAAATATAAATTTCCACCATGGTTTAGCACTGAGCTGAAAACCAGTCTTTAACAAAAAATTGGCCCACAAAAAATATAAACAGACTGGAGATGCTGATGATTATTATAGTTTTTGTAGTCTTAGGGATCTATGTAGAAGGCAGGCAAAATCTTGTTATAACATGTACATGAGTGAAATTGAGAATAAAGTAACAACCGACCCACAATCATTCTGGAACTACGTACGCATTTATTGAACAGATAATGCCATTCCTGTCTGTCTTAATTATAACGGTGAAGTAAGTGATAATATGGAAGGCACTGTTTGTTTGTTTTCTCACTTTTTCTAATCGGCTTATGGAAAACCAAATAAAAATGAAAGGCTTGTTAATGTTACTTCATGCTCAAAACAATGTTAATATAAATGGTCTCAATATTAAAATAAGTGATATATTGGAACATTTGTCAAATATAGATATAAAAAAGGTCCTGGCCCTGATGGTATTGCCCCCATATTTATAAAAAAAACCATGCTTTTGCATTATCGAGACCTCTTTGGTTAATATACAACAAATCTCTGTCATTAAGTATATTTCCCAATGTATGGAAAATGTAATTTGTTTGTCCAATTTATAAGAACAATGGCTCAAGAGATGAGGTCACTAACTATCGGCCAATAACTATAATGTCACATTTTCCCAAAATATTTGAATGTATTGTTAATGAATTTCTTTGTGACTGTTTCAAAAATATCATCTCTGTCAAACAGCATGGCTTTTCAAAAGACAAATTTACTATTGTATGAACAAGTAATTTCTAAAGCGCTTGAGAATGGATTTGCAGTCGACTCCATTTATACAGATTTTGAGAAGGCTTTTGACAGAGTTGATTTTGGTGTTTTGCTGCAGAAGCTTTCTGATTATGGCGTGAATGGTGTATTGTTCAAGAGGCTTGAATCATATTTGATAGGTCATAAGCAAAGAGTTAAAATTGGAACATCTATGTCTGGTGATAATGTAACATCTGGAGTTTGGGTTAGTTTGGGGTCATCTTGCCCCTCTACTTTTTAATATTTTCATAAATGATATTGCTGACTGTTTCCAACATAGTAATGTTTTATTGTATGCAGATAATTTAAAGGTATTTAAAGTGCTTGACTCACCAGATGCATCAGTACTTTTGCAGGGAGACACAATATACACCTTAACATAAGTAAGTGTAAATATATACAATTTAGCAGAAAATCCAGTCCAAAGCTTAACTCATATTATATACAAAATATTCTGGTTAATAGTGTAACTACAATTAAGGATCTAGGAATTATATTTGACAACAAACTAACTTTTGTAAATCATAATGACTAGGTATGTGTATAATAAAGCACTAAAAATGTTGGGCTTTGTAAAAAAAACATACCGAAGATTTCAAAAACGTATTTGCTCTCAACAGTTTGTATTTGTGTTTAGTTAGATCTCAACTGGAGAATAATACTTGTGTATGGTCACCATACTATCAATGTCATAGAGACAGACTAGGAAGTGTCATGTTAGATTTAGATTGGGACTTGATGTTGAAACTTGTACTTATGAACATCTCCTGAATATGTTGAATGTAAAGTCCTTAAATGAAAGGAGAATTACTTTTGATAGAATCTTTATTTATAGAATACTTAAAAACAGTATAGATTGTAGTGACCTCCTGCAACTTGTTCATATTCATGCTCCTCCTAGATCACTTAGAGTTGTGAATACATTTTATATTGAAAACCATCACACCAATTATGGTCAATTCTCATCCATAAATAGAATGATGTATCATGCAAATGAATTGAAAATTGACTTGTTTAACACCTCCTTGGACTCCCTTAAGGCAGCACTTAATAGTCAATAGATTGCTAGCCTAGCCTTTTACATAAAGTGTTAGTAATTTAGTGGTCCATTGTTGTTTTTATAGTTAGTGTATAGTTTGTATCTTTATAACTTGTTTGTCATTTATATATCGTGTACTCAATTTTTTTAACATTTTATTCTTAGACTAGACTAATTTTTGTAAAATTGACTTTAAAATTGGGATATTCCCGTCGATAAATAAATGAAATGAAACTTTCAGTTTATCTACGGTCCAGTCAGTTTGTTCCACCAGGGCTAGTTAGTCTAGTGGTCAGATTTTGCATTTGGAATGTAGGCGTCCCACGTTCAATTCCCATCGGGGACAAGACAAGTTTTGTTCATTTTTTAAGGATATGTTTGTTTCTGTTTGTAAATTTGGGTTGGTTTCAGTTAGTCTTGTTTGATTGAGCCCCAGAGCGAGCAAAGCGAGCAGAGGGCCATATGTGAAGAGTTAGCTGTACTCTTGGCTGTACTCTAAAGTGACGTTAACCTACCAATCAGAAGTGGCTAATATATAATATAGCATAGTGGCATAGAAAGGTAAATGATTGTATTATTCCAATGCTTAAATCAAGTTTAGGCACATAAATAAGAGATGGAGGCACAAAAGTGTAAGCCAGAAAAAGTTTTTCAGCCTTTTTGTACATGGTGTCAAATAATTACTTATATATTACAAAAAAAAATGAAGGCGCAAGCAGCTAGAAATGTTGAAACCTTGGTTGAAACATAGTAAGATTATGTTAACAAAAAAATACCATGGTTAAATATGTCTTGAAAATACAAAAAGGACGATTTTATAGAGGTGTCTTTTTTTGCCTCAAATTTTTAGACTTAGGACCGCTTTGTTAATGGCATATGTAATGTTTAAACAATAAAGCATATTTGATTTGATATGATTTGAAATAAATAAATAAATAAATGAGAAAGGGGTTATTAAAAAATATATACCTATATGATGGCGGATATTTTTTGGGTAAGCTTGGATTGATTTGGTTAGTTTGAGTTAGTTTATTGTAGATATAGTAGCATTATCTATTTCTATAGTTTTTTGTCTATTTAGACACTAATTAAATCATATTGTGCAAAATTAATTCAAATTTAGGTGTTGGGGATATATGAAACTGTTACCGAAATTAATATCTATGTAAGTTTTGGCCCTAAGTAATCAATACTTACGACTTTAAAATTAAACTTGCAATATTGTTCACCAAGGGGTAGGTGAAATTCTTCATCCACGACCAAATTCGAGGTTAGATAAACTTTATCAAATAAAATTTTCGACATTACCACATACATTCCGAAACATACAACTAAAGATATGTTCAAACTACTCATTCTGTACGAATGGTTTGTTTAAAATAAATAATTAAATAAAAACAAATGTTTAAATTTTCGAACACTATAATACTAATACTAGTAGTAGTAAACAAACAGGGATAGGGATGCAAGAAAAATAAAGTATCGATACTTTGAAAGGATCAAATATTGATACTTTTAAATAGAATCGAATACATTTTGTACTCGATACTTTTTCTTCGATTCTAAGTATGTATTGATTTTTTTAAAGCAGTATCGGTATCGAAATTTGTTTTGTGTTTGCGAAACAAAACAAATTTCGAAGCTTGTTTTGTATTTATGTTCTGCAAACCAACAACATTCAATAAACTATCTATGAACGCCATCCTAAAAGCATTTAAAAAATAAAGAGCGTTTTAAGATGTACCGTCACGCGTTTCCATTGATATTATCAAATACGATATCAGTGACTCCCCCAAATCGTTGATGCTTTTACATTGACACTGACACTAGTAAGCTAAACTAACCTATAATTATCGTTTGTGTATTTGTATAGGGTCGTGTAGGTAAATTAATATTAATATTTTTATATATTGGAAAAACGAGAGGTAAGTTGTCATACTAATGATATAAGTATGTTTGATATTTTAATATATTTTAATAAGAAATATTTTATTTTTATATTTTCATACGTTCTTTAGTTATTATTATGTCAAAGCGTAAAAGTAATAATTGCTGGCATTACCCTAAAAAGGGAAAACAATTTGCTGTGTATTGTAAAAAGTGCCTAAAAATACATCAAATATGCTTAAAGCTATTGAAGGTAAAAATGTAATATTACTGTAATATACACTTTTAATTATTTACTTTCCGTATTAATAAAATGTATAGTGTAAGGGTAAAACTAAATATAAATTTTTGGACATAAAATCCATACTAATATTATAAATTCTAAAGTAACTTTCAGTGTTATCGTTTCACGCCTAGCAGATTTTGATAAAATGTGTTAATGTGGTAGACTATTCTGTGAAGGCAGATAGATAACATTTTTTTACAAAAAATATGCCTTGTGGAGAAACATTTGTAATAACATTCGCGGTGTTTAACATTTTCAACAATAAAAAATATCATCATATGATTACGTTGCGCCATCTATGTCGAAATCGGTGAACCATATGATGTTCGCGCGGCGCCCTCTATAGGAAGATTTGTTACCAAAATTACTACTTTTCTATATTTCTGTTTTTTTTTTAATATTAAATATTACGTTAATGTTTATGCTTTTACAGTTTAAAGGTCCTGAATTGTTTGTTGTTTCCTGTAAATTTATACAATAAAATTGTTTTTTTTTTAATTATATTTCTTTAATTTTATTAGTAGTATAGTAATTGAAAATTAGAACAACTAATACACGAAGACCCACTTAATTGTAAATTGTGCCCATTTGTCTCTAAATTATAAATTACACGAAAGGTGCATTTTCATGCATCCGATATCCGACGGTACGACTTTCCGAATTTATTCCTATTGTTACAAATAAACATCTTTCATTGGTCAAAATTATTTGAATTTTATCTATTTTCATACATACGATGTCCGATGATACGAAAATCCTAACCGCTGTACTGACACTGTACCTAACTGTACGTTGTTTTTGTTTATTTCTCATTCTCCATATAACCAGATAGGACAAAATTAGTATATTATTAGTTTTCCAAATATAATGTCTCCGATTAGTTTCGTTGATATTCATTTTAACACTTTGCCACAAAATATGGGGATATTTTGTGCACTTTACGTATTACAACAAAAAAGTTGAAAAACTGAGGTTAAAAAACATAATTAAATATATTTTAACTCATTCGACGATCGGATGAACTTTTAAAATTTTCGGATGAAAATTGGCGCGAAAACAATTCAATCAATAGAAACACTTTCGGATCATGGATCGTCGCATTTCGGATGCATGAAAAATCACCTTTACATGCCACATTTGTACTCGTACTCGATACGTAAAAGTATCGATACCTATTTTCAAAGAATCGAGTATAATCGATACCATTCCTACAAAATACTCACAAGTACAAAGTATCGATCCTTCTCAGTATCATTGCATCCCTACTAGTAAAGCGACATAATTTTCTAGAATGTCGTAGCCCATTGCATACGCTGTTGCCCTTGTCAAAGCTATTGCCAAACTTATTCTAGTTTCGCGCCATGTCTTCGCGACGCAATCAGTTTGTCGCAAGAGGCCGTCGTGGTCGGGGGGTCTAGATAGTTGGGCTTCAATCCGGCGGCCCGGGTTCAAATTTCTTGCTTTTTTAAATTTTTTTCTTGATTTTGGGTATGTCTGGTTAGTTTTGGTTAGCACCTGGATAATTTCCTTTTCTTGAGCCCCCGTAGCGAGCAGAGGGCCATGCGAACTGTAAAATATAAATGGCAACGGCGTATTCATTAATCTACGTGGTCCCAGAATTAGCCGGGTCGAAATGAGTGTCTAGCGAGAGCTTTACTTTGGTTGCCGTCAAGGTAAAAGCGTCTCCAACGCCATCTAGTGTAGGTGGCGTTGACTCGAGCGACTTCATTCGAGGTCTTCGCGATGCAATCAATTTGGAGCATGAGCCGTCGTGGCCTAGAGGTTTAGATGGATAGGTCTCCATTCTGTGGCTATCGGCGGCGGCTCGGGTTCAAACTCCGTTGCTTTTTTTATTTTTTTATCGTTAAGTTTCTAAACAGTTTTTTCTTGATTTTGGGTATGTCTTGAGTTAGTTTTGGTTTGCAAACAGTTTTTTTCTTGACTTTTGGTATGTCTTGGGTTACGTTTGGGTTAGCAATGAAACAGACCGACCCTAGGTATGCAAATTAACAAAGAAAAGTTCTAAAATAATTAAATTCACCAACTTTTGGACGAGCAAAGCCGTCTCCGCCTCCAGATTGGACAGAGTCTCGTCTCCGCGTACAAACAACAAACTAGCCTGCAGGAAATCCACCGACGCCTGGACCATATTGAACAATCGCTAAACCTTCGCCCCGAACATTCAGTTAGCCGTCAGACGTCTTCGGACCAGCGCCCTGCTCTATTTTGTCTTGCCCCAACCATACCGAAGTTTCGAAACAAAACACTGAAGCATCCCGTCAAGTTTCTTGAAGAGTTGGACAAATATTTCAAGATAATGGAGACCCCACCACATGCGCAGCTTGACATTGTGCTCGAGGCACTGGAAGCAGAAGCCCAAGACTGGGCTGGAATATTCCAAGTAACCTTGTCCACCTTTGCTGATTTCCGCTGCGACTTCCTACAGAGTTTTTGGTCCGAACCGGAGCAAATCCAGCTGCGTCGGCGAATCACAAACCCATCGATGGCAAGCAGGACCACACACCATGGAAGCTCATTTCACCCATTACGTAGGCCAAGCGAGACTGCTCACCACTCCCATACCCGACGACCTACTTGTTGCAGAACTTATCAAGCACTTTCCTTTAAATATCCATCACTTTTGATCCTCCATCCTGAGAAAACTATTGCTGTTGCTGCCGAGTTTCTCCGCCAACAAGATAATATTATGGCCTCACAAAAATCTCAAGCTACCTTCTCATCGAAGCGTTTTCGCTTCGACCACCATTATCCTGCTGTGCCGCCACTGGACTCCAGTCAGACGTCGAGAAACGCTACCCGGTTTGACCACTAACAGATGGGATGTGAAGACGGCAAGGGCCTCGGCCGTAGACTTCAAGGCACCACGCAACCTGTCGATAGTACATTTCGAGCTGCCTAAGACCGATACGAGCCAGACTACTGAGAAGGAAAGACGACGCCACTGCCGACGCCGACGGGCCAGCCGGTACCGACGCCAAGTATACGTAAGCCAGAACAACAGAGTAGAGCAGAGATCTCAGAAACATGAGAAACTAATTGTTGTTAAACTATTTTTTTTTGCTTTATTCGTTAGGTTAATTACTTTCTCTTAAAACTGAATATTTTTCCTTTATTCTTTAGGTTTATTACTCTTTACTAAAACTTATTTTTTTGCTTTGTTCTTCAGGTTTATGGCTTTCTCTAAACATTATGTTTTGCTTTATTCTTTAGGTTTATTACTTTCTCTTTTGAATCTGATCAAACTATTGCACTGAGGAAATGTATTGTAGGGTTATCTTGTCGCTCACTAGAATCAAAAGTAAACATTTTTCTCCGTTCTCGACAAGCAGGGGAGAGTGAAACAGACCGACCCTAGGTATGCAAATTAACAAAGAAAAGTTCTAAAATAATTAAATTCACCGGCAAAATTAGAATACACTCGGTATTATAAAAAGCTTTAAAACGCACTTTTGCAAGCAAATCCCGAGACGCAGGTAAAGAGAGGGTCTAGTCAAGCCTTGGAGATAGGCGGCACACTTATTTACGTCTCTTTTTAATACATTTTTCTAATGTGTGAGATCGGAATTTTAATAACCTCTTGTCGCACTCACACATCAAATGGGGACTTTTGCCTATAAAAACGTCACCGCAAAACGAGATCGTCAGAAAGAAATCCACTCGCGAAAGCTTGAGACTGGTTAAAAGAGTAAGAAAAACCCACTCGCTTTGCAAAAAGCTTGAGACTGGTTAAAAGCGCAAAATAAATCCACTCGCTTTATTAAAAGCTTGAGACTGGTCAAAATTTCCACCTATTTTCAATTTCTCTAATTTTGGCTAGAGACTGGTGTCCGATTCCACTCGCCAAAACTCTTATTCAAATTTTCACATATTCTGATATCCAATTAGAGTCAAGTTTCTCACACCGCTTCTATAATTTTGCAAGAGACGTAATTAATATAGGTATAAAGGTATATTAAGTCTCAAAACCTCCCACCTTACAGCTAATGCTGCAAAAATACATATAATTTTTGAGCAATGTCGTAAAATGAAACAATTTCGTTGTTTATTTTAGCAGCGTCATTTAACACTAAATTTAATGAATGAGCAAAATATGGCAAAGACATAGTTCTTGGACTTATATTTAATATTCGTTTTTGTAAACCAGAGTTTAATTGTATTTCATTAAACCTGAAATGCTACTCTGTTATTTGTTGTTTCATATATTTTAATAAAAGCTGGTTTAGAAACTTTGTTGTAAATAAAATGCCGCCCCGTGCGAGTGCACGTGCTGCAGCCCCGTCAGGAACGGCCCTGATGTGAGTGCCTTTGGTTTATTTTTCTATCCTATCTCTAATGTATGATGTAACCTATACATATTATAAATCTATACATAGATATATCTTATCATAAGTGAACCCCAACATACCTATACATAATAAGTTCTTTAAATAAATAATTTCGATTTATTTACTGATTATTCATGAGATAAATTTACTTACCCATGCGCCCGTACTACAAGATATTATCCGAGAAGTCAAAACCGTTGTCTTCTCGGATTATGCTGCTTTAATGTCAAACGAGAGTCATTCAAGGTCATCGAAAACGGGGCCATCGAGATCAAAAGAAGATCAAAGACGCCGCCGCCGGCTGTCGCTTCACAACAGTTTAGTATTCTCGGTTGAAAGTTTTGAATAGGCAAAGTGTCTTTTATATTATAAAGTAACCCATTTTGAGTTGTTAATATGAATTAAGAAAACGTTTTATTTTTTCAAATATTTTCTATTAGGTAGGTATGTATTAGAGTTTTGTGTATGAAACTTTCTGTTCACTAATAAAATAGTATTAAAATACTCCGTATTTTTTTATCCACAAAGTTGCTAAAAAGAGTTTGCCCAATAGATTTTTTCACGAAAATGTAGACGATTTTTATCCGATGGCTCAAATAAAATGTCTTAATACTCAAAATAAGGTGGTAATCATGAATATTTCCATTATATATTATTAGGTAATTTTAGCTTAAAATACCGTAAGTGTTATTTATTACAGTTACGACACTTTTCCTTAAATTAGTTGTTTCAATATTACCCCAGTAGTAACCATAATAACCGTAAATGCAGTGTTTGCATAAAATAACTTATTTGGACGGTTAAAACTATTTGAGACATTTTTTTAGGCTAAAGTTAACAACTATTGACTATTTTTTAAAATTGCACTAACCTATTAAATCTATGCGAAACCAAAATCTATTTATTTGATTTTCTCGAAACTAAAATTTTGCAGATACGGCACTCTTTGTTACGACGGCAGTAAAGCCTATTCAGAAATATTTGACAGCACGCAACCTCAGTTATACCGCATAGAGCAGGTGTAAAGACCATTTATTCACATACAGAAGGTACACAATAGTTTGGGTTAGTACCTTTGTATAACAATGCAGATAATTTCTACCTATAAGTAGAAGCACCCATATGATATTACTAGCCTACGACCTTTACCTGAAACATGCATCCACCCTATATCTTACTGAGCAAAATACGATAGTAAAATTATAATATAACATTTTGGGTCAAAAGTTTGACGGCATCTTCTCTAAGAGCTTGAATTGATGCGGTGATTGGCTGAAAACATTACTCAAAAATATTGGCAGTTATGTCTTCATGATAATATTTAGTCAATATCGGTTGGAATGTTAAGTAAAGCGCCATTTAGAAATATAGTCGTCGTAAAGATTAATAATATGTAAATTTGATCCGTAAAGGACTAAAGTTTGTTCAATACAGGTTCAATGTTATGTCACAATGATGGTACCAGCAAATCCCATAAGAATACGCTTGGTGTCATGATGACGTAACATTGAACTTCTATTGAACAAACTATAGGTATTTTTCAAGGTTATTAAAATAAGGGGAAGTTACGTGGGCGTACTGGGAAAACCCACTAAGTCCATTTTTGACCATTTCTAGTTATACTCACCATTAAGTCCACAAACATCCACCCTTTGACAGGAAAAACCCTCTAACTCCAAACTAGAATGCAGAAGGTGAAAAACGTACACTCTGATTTTTACTTTAGTCCATAGTGGACCTTTCTTGTACAGCAGAAAGCAACTAAATGCACTTGATGTGTAATTACTCACGTCTACCAAAAACTTCTGACAATATAAAGCCACTAAGTGCACTTAATGTGTTTTTCGTGATTTAGAAAAATTTAGCGTTGAATCTGTAACAGGAAAAACCTACTAAGTCCAATAAATGAGGTTATATTTTCAAAATTATTTCAGCAGTTTTGTTACAGTTAGTGCTCTGAGGTGAGGTGACGA
>MU186850.1:3426-34846 GCA_016904865.1 Pissodes strobi
GAGAACATAATTCCTCCAATCCAAGTATTTTTGTCTTACATGGTATGGACATTTGGGCATCCTGTTAGGGTCAGGAGCGGATTCTGGATCCTGTTGGTACTTGTATGCAAATTTTTTGGGCCAAAACAATGTTCCACATTGTTCCCGACGCATAGGAACAACAGTGAGATCTTTGTTTCCTTTCTCAATAGTCTCGACTATTTTAAACATTACTTATATCTTATAAAAATCAATTTTACACAAGCAAACGCAAAATGATATGACCGACGACACAATAACAATAACAACTTTTAATTATACATTCACTTTGAGGTTAGGATGCAAGAGATTTTATAAAGGTTGTATAGTGCCGTCAGTCGCACACAACCACGTTAAACAACCGAATGATGCCATGATCAGCTGTTATCTCTTTAGCCTGCTTGAACTTTTTGGAGCATGGCACGTTGACCTAAAAATTTTATAGTTGGAAGAAAATTTGACATGTATTGTTTAAAAAAAAAATACGTTAACGATATTTTTATTTTAATGTAAACCCCTATTCTAACCACTCTCTATTGGGTTTTAATAATGTTAAAAGTAAAGTTTAATTATTTATAAATGATAAAACCCTTTTTATTTATTTATTTATCAACAAGGCTCTCTTACAGACAGACGCAGCCGCTCAATAACAAGTAAGCACAATATAATACAAAAAACTAAGCTAGTAAACAAGTCATTAATTATAACATAGAAATAATGGTATTTATTGTAACAGAGGTATACAATTAACCAATGATCCGTCTTTTAAAACCACTAAGGGTTATATTAAATAAATCGATATGTGGGTATAAATTCGTAAAGCTGTTATAAGTACGTGTACACCGAGGTGTACACCTAATGATTGGAGAATTTGATAAATAGTTAGAATAATATCTAGTTACAACAAAAGTAGGTCTATTACGAAGAATGTAAGAATTGCTATTAAAAGATAATCGATCCAATACATATGTGGATTCAATCAAATTATGTACAACTTTGAAAACAAATATTAAATCAAAATTTCTTCTACGAACTTCAAGAGACTGCATATTATATAACTTTAAATTATCATTATATGTCATGAAATGCCGTTGCCTATAAAATCTATAATTTAATTACGTATTGATAAATTTGCGCTGTACACTTTCAAGTCGATCAATATACTTAAAGTACATTGGGTTCTAGATTGTTGTGGCGTATTCAAGCACTGGTCGTACAAGGGTATTATACAAAGTTACTAAAGATTGGATGATACTGAAGCCTTTGGTTGCTCGAAAAATAAAACCAAGATTTCTAAAAGCCTTCCGTACAACATTTTTAATATGAATTTCAAACATAATTCTAGAATCCAACGTTACACCTAGATCTTTCACACAGTCAAGATATTTAAGTTTAAAATTATTTAAATAAAGATCACATTTAAGTTGCCTATGTAAAGGTTTTCTAGAAAATAATATACAGTTGCATTTTTCTGAATTAAGAACTAGACGAGTTAAGGAACAATAGGTCATAAAATTAGTTAGCTGATACTGTAAGGTAGCAAAATCAGTAATAGAATTTATTTCTTTTGAAATTTTAAGGTCATCTGCGTATAAAGAGTATGCACTATTAGGAAAACACTGCCCTACATCATACAAGAAGATACTAAACAGTAAAGGACCCAGGTGCGACCCCTGTGGCACCCCCTGAAGTAACTTTAGTACACTTAGATTTAACTCCATTTACAACAACATACTGGGTTCTTTCGCTAAGGTAGCTTTTAAAAACTCTAAGCAATGCACCGTGCACACCAAAATTTTCAAGTTTTATAAAAAGTGTTGGATGGTGAACTTTATCAAACGCTTTAGAAAAATCAGTGTACACGGTGCATGTCTCAGCGCCCTTTTCCATATTTTCGCTTAAAAAATTCACATTTCTTAAAATAGGTAGCAAGTAGTTAGCTCAGGCCGAATTTCTAATCCTACATTGCTATTAAATTATTATCAGCTGTTTTGAAAGGTTAAATTCATATTACAACCACTACTTTTTGGCGAATCTCAATATTATCGTTAATCGCCGCCATTTTGAGCAATTGAGTTGGAAAACATGAAACTAACTTAAAAATGTGACTTTATTATTATTTAGAGAATTATATTGTGAAAGTATTGTCATATGCAGTAATAAACTAATAATAGTATATTATGATATAAGTGTATAAGCGGGCCTTTAAAGCACGCGCGACATATTTCAAAACACGACGCGCAGCGGAGTGTTTTGTAAGTCGCAAGGGCTTTAAAGGCATCTTATACACGTATATCATACGCTATTTTTTATTACGAATGCATCATAATCTCAAAAATGTTTTAAATATTAAACTTAAGGGATATATTGACGAATATATTAATCTGTCACATTTGACATGATCAAATGTTTCTATAGCAACCCTCAAAAAAGTAGGCGCATCATAAACATCATTTTATGCACGCTGCAGCGTGCGATAATCGTCGATTATGATGCATGCGTAATAAAAAATCATTTAAACGTGTTTACATGAAACTTAACCAAAATTAAAGCGCTTCGTTTTTTTGCCAACCACATACCTACAATCTATCAATAAAATTTTCGGCGTATCAAAATTTGTGCTATCCCAAACCTTCCAAATGATTTTACAAAATATCTATTAAACAACTGCTCTGCCATTTTCACGCTATAATAATGATAATAAGTCTCCATTTTTACAATAACGCATGCACATCCTAGATTTATATTATTCACAACACGCTTAAAATATAATTTGGTGCTAATATTCTTCACTAAAAAAGAAAATGCTTTTTTAAACTGCTAAATGATAAAATGTTTTCATTGTGCACGCAATAACAGCATTATAAAAAAATATAATGCATTATTCAACCATTTTGTAAGACTTTTGTAGGGCCGCTTTAATCCCATTTTATAGATGTGACTACGTGACACACTATAAAACCATTTTATAGTACCTGTATAAATGTGTATAAAACAGTCGTATAAGATTTTAATAGAATTGTTATACTACCAAACGGTTGTATAAAAATGGCTCCTTTTTGGTTGTATAAGGATCATTTAATGGTTTTGTAAAACGTTATAAGAACTTTAGTATCCTATAAGATATATCTTATAGTTGTTTATACAAACCTTATAGAATTTAATTTGCTACTTGGGATTTTTTCCAGAAAATTAATAAGAAAAGAGAGCGGATACATAAAAGATATTTTCTGTAGAAAAATGCACATTGAGGATGCTCTGTCAAAATGAGAAAAGCAGAAATGCTGTAATTCAATTCGATGCTAGTAAATCAGCTGCAAACATATACATTTGAAAAAATACAAAAATAATGGAGAGACATGGATGAATTTAGTTTTCAAAAGCTAGGTATCTTTAAGAGATTTTCAGTAACAATGAAGAGCAGTTGCTCAATGACTATTTAGATACTCCTTCTGAAATGTGTTATGGGTTAACAAGAAAAGAATCAAGAAAGATGGCAAATAATAAAAATGTTCCAAAAACTTGGAAAAGAATGGTTTATTTCTCTTCGCGTTGGTCAAAACATCAGCTTAAAAACACCTTAAGCCACAAGTCTAAGCCATGCGACAAGTTTCAACTATCCTAACGTTGTTCTTTTCTAGCCTAACCAAATCTTTAATTTTGACGAAATTGAAGTAGCCATTGTCGAGGCCATTGTGCACCAACACCCTAAAATCAAGAATAATAAACTAGAAAGGATGGTTACATCTTCCTGATTTTTTCACTTACAGCTGCTCTGTCGTGACGTAGCCATGCGACGAAGTTGGCGTGAAAGCATACATAATATGGCAAAGACGGCCGGGAAAGCCTATTTTTCTTGTTTAGAGTTTATAAAACTGTATTTAAACTCAAAATTTTAAATGGATAACAAAACTAAACTATGTGTTATGAAATTACTGTTTTTTTTTTATTAATAATAAATGGAAAATATTTTTTGCAAGCTTTTTGTATTTGAATTTAAACACACCTGAATAAGCCAAAAGTAAATAGAAGTATAACGATTCGGGGATTATTAAATCTTGTATGAAAAGTATCCTTAAGAGTATGAGTTTATGAGAGAAAAATAGATAAAGATAAAATAAAATTTGACTTAACTCGCTTATACATTGTGAGCCAAAAAAGTATGCATAATTTGGAAAAGCTTAATAATTGCTTTTCAGAAAATGTTATTCTATATGGAAGCTTAAAGAAAAAATCATTTTAACAATACGAAAGTTCAGATTAAGTATACACTGTGCGCGAAAAATAAAAATGTTACTTTCTAAGACATATTTTTTGAGACGGCAAATGCGAAATACAAGCGAGAATGCTATAAGTTTATCCATGTGAGATACATGCTTCTTTCCTGTTCTGTGGATACATGTACGATTTAGAAAAAGCTGGAACAAACTGTTTCTATTTTTGACACCATCAGTTTCTTTAAAAACGGTAGATCATATAAAAAAAGCTAAACACATAACGAAAACGTAGAAGATGCAATGACAGCAACGGAGAAACGAAGGCCGTGCTAAAAAACAACGAAAACATAGAAGATGCAATGACAGCAATGCAGCGCAACGAAGGCCGTTCGTCGCGCAGCAACGACACAGTGACGACGATGCGTGGGGACCGCAGGGACGGGATAGTAAATGAACATAGGTTCTTATGGGAAGCAACCATCTTTCTCTAGTTTATTATTCTAGTCCTAAAATACACTGTGTAGACAAAAACAAGTTTGTAAAATTACCAGGAGGGAAAGATGTTTTGATAACAGTGTGTGCCACTATATGCTCTAATGGGAGATTCGTATTTCAACGAAAATATTTGTAGTCGCACATGCCCATTGGTACTTCTCCTGGTTCTAAAGGAACAGCGAATGCTAGTCGCTGGACTCGTCTCTGGATGTGTAGCAGTAATTTTTTGGAATATTTACAGCTTACAGCTACTCACAGTCACCTTACATTGTAATAATGAAAATAAAATCTTACTTATTCTCGATAATCACGAGAGCCATACAGACGAAAGGGTGGTACTTGAATATTGTACAACACATGATACAGTTCTTCCAATATTACCTCCACATTAAAGCCACTGTATGCAGCCGTTAGATGTCAGTTGTTTTGGGTCGTTTAAAGTATACTCTCGAGTATGTTATAATTAATCAAAATCTTGACGGTCCCGTGAAATTTTGTAACATTGATAAATCTTGCTTTCACACTTAATAACATTATTAAAGGATTCGAAAAAACTGGAATTTCTTCCCTAAACGTTTAAATAGTCCAAGACAGTGACTTTTTAAGCTCCTACGTATCAGACTGCGTTGAAACTGTCAAAATAACTCAACTAATCAAAACAATTAGTTTTGCAGATGACTTTACTAAAACCCTGCTTTCAAGTCGCTTTGGGACGTTCAGCACCAAAATTAATTCACATAAAAAATTCTGTTACTTCAGAAGCTGTGAGACCCTATGCAAAGGTTGTACCTAGGAAGCAGCATGCTATATAGGGAAGGAAACTACTTCTATTATTTTAACTGATACCTACCCCAGTAATTGAAGAAAAGAAAGAGCTAAAGCAACGAAGAAAAATGTATTCGAATCCAGTACTAAGAATGATATTTCTGTAAATGAAATGTCTAATGATGATTATAAAAGATGTAGCTGAGAACCTTAATATATATTATTTTATAAAAAAAACATTAAGCACTTTATTGATCAAATAGAAAAGGATAACTGACATTACTACGTTGTTAATTTTAGGATGAAAATTTTAAAAGATATATTAGAGTTTCCAGAAAATCCAGATCAAGATGTTGAAATATCTTAAATTTCCATTGCCTTTTACATCTAGTGGAACAGAAAGAGTAGCTATGTAAAGGTTCTTTCATTTTAATTTTGGCGACTTTAATATACAATAATGTTTTTTCCTACTATTAATTAATTTTTGTTTTTAATAATAAATATAGGGCAAGCTTTTCTTTTATCAGTTTACAATTTTTTGTTTTCTAATATCCAAAGAATTAGCAGTTTATAGTATTCATGAAGTTCCTAGTACACCTACAAACAATAAGAAGTGTAAAGATATTTTGGTTTACTTATTTGTTTTTCCCATTTTTTTATTATTTACTTTTCTAACATATGCAGAAAGTTTTATTATTTATTAAATATTGCCTCAAATTTTTATGTTTGTGTTTAAATTGTTATTTTATCATAAAAAGATCAGTGTTCCAGTATGCATATGCCTCGGTCCCACTAAATAACATAGGGAAGTTGCATACTGGAAAAAAAATTCTCTTTTTTTGCAAATATTATTGCAATTAATAATTAGAAAAATACACTTTAAACATAAAACGAGTATTCAGAATGGACAAAAAAAAACAACTTTTCTCCTTAAAAAAAAAATATATATTATCCCAGTATACAACAGTCTCGTCTACTTAATTTTTCAGGGACTGAGCTACCGCACTGGGAAGGCATTGTGCATAATCAATTGATAAATAGGTATTAGACGCAATTAGATTGTGTCCTTTGTTATAAGAATTACGAAAACAATTTTAAAATCCGATGTAAAAATTAAAATTAAAGGCTTCCTATATATTTTAAAATTGTACTCAACTATACATGCCATGCCGTGTCGAAAACTTGGAGAGACAAAATCATATTTGTTCATCCGTCCTATTATATTACTGGATTCTTTAAATATATACATGAAGTTCTAAATATATTTTATATAGATCTCGTAACTAAATTCATTAACCTTGAAAAATTGATTGGTAATACCGATTACAAAGTAAATCGATACAACCTGGAACTAAATGTCTATATGCAAGATTTATATACCTCCACGTCCACCTAACAACAGTTTTCTCATGTCCAATTAGGTTAAAAGTTGAAATAAACCAATATATTACCAAATGCAATACTACGATAGAATATTACTGCTTATCATTTAGTCAACAGTGAACAGTGTTCTATAGATATTGAATATAGTACAAACAAATGGAACCATATTTTAAAGAAACCAAAAGACCATTTAGCGATTTAGAGAACATGTCATGTCTAATGGACCAAAAAATAACCAAATTCAGAAGAACGAATTCCAAAAAAAACACGAAAACACATAAAAAGGATTCGTCGGAGATAATTATATCAACATTTTCATTGCGCTAAGTTTGGAGAGCTTTAATGGCTGGAATCTATGAACTCATTAGCACGAACGCCGGAGTTTCACGCATCAAAGCGCATCTTCTACTACAGTAAACACAAATAGTATATTTAGTTCGTGGTCTTAGCCTTAGGATTAGATCATGGCTTGGACTTTAGTATTCATTTGATAACGATAAGGGACTACATGAAATGTCGTGCATACACTAACAATAAATAATCTTAATTTGGCCGCAAATCCTGACGCACATGTACATAACGTCATGCTCGCTAATATTATCCACCCTTGATTTTGTTCTCTATTCTCATTCATTCTCGAGAGCTTTCTTTTTCGTTCATGTGCACAAATATTGCTAAATCCTGGAAAAAAAATACATAATAGTTTTTTAAATTTACATGGCAAATCACATCGCTGTTTGTAAAACAAGACGTCTGAATATGTTTCGAATTAGTTTCTGGTTTTGAAGTCTCAAAAAAGCAAATGGCATGAAGCAGAGCCTGACATTGCAAGTGATTCAGAGGATCATGAGTGAAAAACAAGTCTTCATGACACTGAATCTGTATTGGCTCAGAAGATGATCATGACCTGGAGGAGGATGACGCTGAACAACATGATGATACTCTGGCCCGGAAAATAATTAGCGATTATTGGGGTCAGACGGCATTGTTTAAGATTAGTTCGAAGTTCTATTATCTTTTCTATTGTTTACAGCAATATATTTTTTTTAACTGCAAATAAAAAGTAATTAACTTATTTAAGCCAGAAAATAGAAATCGTCGTGCTTATTAGACCAAAAGAAAACAATAGAAAAAACGGAAATATTTTAAAGAATAAACGAAAAAGGAGTATTGGAACCTCGATTGGAACGGTTTCCGGAAATTCTAAAGATCTTGTAAAACCGAGATTCAGACTATTTGTAAATAATATTCAATACCTAGGTACTGCAAAATCGTTAACTTCTGACTCCTGTTCTCCTTTATTCTTGTTTTTCCATATTAGCTGATTTATTTCGTTACTTACTACATGTTTTCGAAATTAATAAAAATGAAGCTGAGCTTAATTATTACGCTTTTGAATATAAAACATTGATTATGTCCAAATACTGGACTGATACGGAGAGCAAATTGAGTGATGTAGTTATCGTCATCGGGAAGAAAGAAGTGGACCAAAAATTAGCCTCTGAAATCAGGCGCAAGTGACACCATAAAAAGGGGTAGAAGCTCAAGATCTAACAAAGTTCTCGCAAAAGTTTTGAAATAGATCAACGTAAAATAGATCTAAAATTACATAAAATTCTGGGCAAATTTTTAGTGATTCCCATGTTCATTCAAATTTCTAATAAAACAAACCGAAATATTGTGATGCCTACTGGCTAATAAATTTAAAGCCATTTTTTTATAGGTATGCTTGTTCATTTCAGAATTGTGAATTATTAGGTTAAGAAACACGGTTTGGATTTATCAAAGAGCTTGGAACTAGATAAGACTTGTCTTCGTTTTCGATAAAACTATTAATGTAAAAAATGAGTGTGCCTATGGACCGCACACCAGAAGTGAACCTTCAGCCCCACATAAGATTAAACGGAGAATTTCCTACAGGCCTGCACAGAATATTAGGTACGTGCGCATCGCACGCTTTTCGACAAGCTTTAAACTAAGTTATATCGAAAGTCTCGTAGCACGTTGGTATGTGGATTGGTCTCTCTCAAAATAGGGGCGCTGGCTTCGGGTTCGACCCCCGCAAAAAAACTTGTTTAATTAATTAGTGAGTCGGCTTGGGTTTAATGGTAAGTAACAAACTGTCTTTAACTATTTATTTTTTACACGTAACAAAACTACCCCTAAAAACTTCATCCGCACAAACAGGATATGCTACCAATTTTTTTCTGAAATTTATTTTTCAAAATACAATGTTTATATCTGACAGTTGTGCTTGTATTTTTTGATAAAGTTGTCTTGATTTTGATCTTGATCCTCGAATTAAAAATTGTTTTTTTTTGGTGGATCAGTTTATTTGAGGGAGTCTGTTTCCCCCTGTTATTATATTTTTGGTAATAAAGGAGAATCTTGGTGGATAATCACAATAATACAAAGTGAGGTTGGGAATGGCGTCTGTTTATTCGTCGTGTTCCTCAGATATTACAGAGGAAAATAAGAGTGTATCATGTGATAGCTGTATGCTGCGATTCCATTCCACTGATAAATGCATAAATGCTTGGGCCTTTCTGCAAGTGAAGTCCGGGCAGTTGTGTTAAAAACCCGGTCATTAATAGTCTTCTGTGTTAGTGCCGCGAAGCTTTCAAGAAGATTCCTAACTTGGCCAAGCAGGTTTCGGTGCTGAAAGAAGAGGTTCAAAACACTAGAAATGACTTGGATTTGATGGTTTCAAAGGTAACAAGGGTGGAAGCAAAAAATTTCTAAACTAGAGATCAGTGATATGGCTGCAACAACAGTCGGTACGGTTGGGCCTGATAATGCACTGGATATGCTAGCAGAAATGCAAGATAGGGCACCCGAACTAATAACATAATAATGTTTAACGTTGGTGAATCGGTATCGAAAGATGTCAAAGAACGTATAAACCACGACAACCGTATGATAAACACATATCTGCAAAAGATGTCAATTAATACGACAGAGTTTAAATCGATAAGGGTGGGAAAAAGTAATCCAAGACTATTAAAGGTCATTTTTGTAGACAAAAAATTTGTAGGAGAATGTTTAAAGCATCAAAAGGCCTTAAAGGAGGATAAAATCAAAATAAATGTAGACTTAACACCATTTCAGCAAAATGCATTGAAGGAGATTCAGTGTGAGCTAAAAACTAGAAGGGATAATGGCGAGGAGGATCTGGTTGTTCGACAGGTAAATGGGATACACAAAATAATTTAAAAATCCACTAACCATCCTCGGAATAACCAGAGACATCCTAGTGTATCTAAGAGTGCCTAGAATACCGCCCCATTAAGAGCATAGTTTCATAACATGGGGGGATTGGAAACTATATTTCAACAGCTTGAGCTTTCTGTTTTAAATTGTTCATATGATATTATTATTATCATAGAATCGTGGATAAGTGATGATTTTTCTGAACACGAAATTAGGCTGCATGGGTACAATATTTTATGTTGCGATCGGAGTGCTGGAACAAGTAGCAAAAAGTAGCGTGGGGGGGGGGGGATTTCCTTGCAGTTTCTGACAGGTTCAGATCAAAAGTTATTCCTTCACCAACTACGAATGTCGAACAATTATTCATAGAAGTTTTTATCAATAAGCAACGTTATGTCATAGGATCAGTTTATCTACCACCAAGGACCCCACTAGAGTGTTACATATAGACATTGTGAATCAGTGAGTAGTACTTGCCAAACTTATCCTGATAGTAAATTTATATTACTGGGAGACTATAACTTACCGGAGGCATTTTGGTATAATGACGCCATGGGAGCTCGCGTGGAATGTCCACAGAACTCCCACGCTATGGTGCTTTGTGAATATATGTCATTTCTTATTTTTTTTCAGAAAGTAGTGCATCCTAATGATAATGGTAGATATTTAGATTGAATATTTACAAACATGTCTGAAGTCAGGGTTGTAGCAGCCATAGATCCCCTAATGCCTTTACAAAATAATCACATAGCTTACACATTTGATCTATCATGTAATACTGAGCCCAACTTGAAATGAAGAATATTACTTTGACTTCAGAAATGGCTCGAGAAATGGTAACTATTTAGCGATTAATGACTACTTGGCCAATGTCAACTGGGATGAGTTGTTTTTTGACTTGGATATTGATTCTGCTGTACAAAGGTTTTATGAAACAATTAATACTGTTCTTAATCTTTTCATTCCAAAAGTAAAAAAAAACTTCTAACTATCCTAATGGGTTTTCTCCTCATTTCAAAAAAAGCTAGTCATAAGAAATACTTGCATACAAAACTTGAAGCTGATTACTTACTGTTTTCTGATTTAAGAACTAAATGCAAGGCAGAAAGTCAGAGGTGTTACTCAAGTTATCTAAGAACGGTTGCTAAAAACTTACAATATAATCCATCTCATTTCTGGAAATACCTACATTAACGATAAAAGAAAGTCTAACAGTGTTCCAGGTCATATGCATCTTGATGACCAAACTGCAGATGCCCCCCAATCTATAGCTGACCTGTTTGCTGAGCATTTTGCCAGGGTGTATGATGCCACAATATGCACCCCACCTGAAACTGGGTCATGTTCCAAAGAAAATATTTCCTTCCAAAATATTAGATTTTCTGAAATCCATGAATCCATTTGTCAACTGAAAAATTCTTTTTCTACAGGCCCAGACAATATTCCAAACTACTTTTTAAAAACATGTTCATTCACAATTTTTAAACCTTTATATATTCTGTTCAACTCATCTTTGTTAACCGGCATCTTTCCAACTACCTATTCACAAATCAGGTGAAAAAGAAAATATTAAAAACTATCGTGGTATCTCTAAGCAGTCAGGTGTGCCGAAGTTATTTTATAAGTTGGTCTATAATCAATTAAGTTGGCAGTGCAAGGGACTGTTATCAGTGAAACAACATGTGTTTGTAGCTGGGAAATACACAATAACTAATTTGGTAGCATATGAAATTGACCTGTTAGAAGCCTTGGAGAGGAGATAACAAGTGGACTCAGTCTACACTGACTTCTCCAAGGCTTTTGATAGAGTCAATTTTGACCTCGTATAATCTAGGATTTTCCAAGGAAGCCATAAAATGGATGTCAAGCTTTCTGGAGGGTCGGGAACAAAGAGTCAAACTGTTTAATTTTTTGTCAAATACCTTTAAGGTTTCATCAGGAGTACCTCAAGGTGGCCAATGTTCACCTTTGGAATTTGATCTCCTTGTAAACGATGTCAGTGATGGCTTGCAATCATCAGTCCTGCTCTTTGCGGATGACTTGAAACTGTACAGTGTTAAGAGATTTCACCGACATTCTGATATTGCAGAAGGATATTGATACACTTTGAAATTGGAGTCGCACCAATAACCTTTCACTTAATATAGATAAGTGTTTCCAGATCAGCCTCTATGAATAATTTGAACTTAGGTTATAAGAGTCGGGTTGAGATCTGGGTATCACTTGTAATGAGAATGTTAACTTTAATGATCACATTTCGCAGATAACATCAAAAGGTCTGAAACTCCTTGGATTTACATTAAGAAATTGTAGTGAGATCCCAATTGATGTAACAAAAGTTGTGTATTGTTCGCATGTTCCCTCTCAACTTGATAATGGAACACAAGTGGTCTCCCATGTATGATCAGTACATTACCTTAACAGAAAAAGTGCAGAATAAGTTTCTTAAATATTCTGCTTATAAAATGGGAATCCCAGCGGTAAACTATGACAAAAAAATAATATTAGATACATTAAAGTTAACAACACTTTCCAATAAAAGGACACAACTTGACTCTGTATTTATTTTCAAACTACTAAACAACATTATTCACTGTACTGAACTTTTCAGTAGAATCAGTTTCAATATTCCGCAGCGCAGACTGAGATCCTCTGAACTTTTTCACATAACATTTCACACTACTAACTATGGCCGTAATAGTCCATTTGATAGGGCCTTTAGATTTCTGAACAAACACTGTGATATTGATCCTTTTGGTTTGAGTTTAAGTTTAAATCAGGTTAAAGCTATTATACATAGTAAATTGTAGGGGTTTTTTGATGTGATTATACAGAGTGGATTTACTAGAAGATGATTATTGTTGATGATTATGTTTATTGTTATTATTATGCTGAAATGGGCTGATCCCGTAAATTTAATAAATAAAAAAAAATAAAAAATAAATAATATAGCGATAGCGACATCATTCTTGGTTTCTGTTCAGCTCTACGCCTTCGATGAGATCGCTGCTGCATCAAACGGGATGTGACGAAGACGTAGAGCGCGGGTTCACCCGATCTATGTCAAGCACTTGGGCGGATATGGTGCTCTTACGCCTCTTTCAGACGATACGGATTTTAGCCGGTCCGGTTTATTCTAGTCCAGTAGCGCATTAAACTAATTGTCACAAGGTTTTAATGCACCACTCACGTTAAAACCAATAGAACCGGACCGACTAAAATCCGTATCGTCTGAAAGAGGCCTTAATGGTGCGCAGTATACTATAGACCGACAGCTCGTGACAGAGAAGAGGGACCATTTTTTTACAGTCTGCCTTTGATAGGGGACATACAACCGTAAGCTATCGAAATATGCATTAAAATCTGTCGCACGGCGGTAATGCATATTGAAACATTAATTTTCGTTTGCAAAAAAAAAATTATTTCTTGGAACAACTTTTTACAGCCAATTACATAAACACAAACTAAGTTTGCCAAATTCATCATAAGCTTATTGACAGACGTTTTTCGCGCGTGCCCGTGTAATTTTGAAACAAAAATCGTGTCACTGATGAGAACATTTTTTACAGTCTGCCAAGCACAAGTTAGACTCAGTCATCAGTAAAGTTATAACAATTTTACTAGGCAGACGTCTTGCAAGCTACGTACACACATAGAAAAGAGTTCTCAAACTGAGGGAATTAACGTTATTCCAAGAGCATATTGACGTCGATATTGACTTTCATATGTGGCAAAAGAATATTACTTTGTGTCGAGAGAAATATTTCTTCACCTCAGCGGATTCAAATAAAAAAATATATATCTGAACTTCACATGTTCTTATGGCGAGGAAAAGTATTTCAAAATAAATATTTATTTCTTCACAAAGAGAGGAATGATCTGAACTCCTCGCTGTTTTTAGATCAAGAGATCTTTTCTATGTGTGTATTGGTAAAGATTTAATGACCTATTTGGATTATTCGTATAATAGGCTATTATAGTTGCTAATTGTTATTAATTTCTACTTACATACTTTGACATCCTTCTAGTGTCTATACATATTTTATTTCACAAGTATGTTTCAATGCATGGATTAAAGTATATGTAAAATAGTAAACTATACTTGGGTCACCGAACTGATATAGTAATAAAACGATTACCTGCTACCAGGCCCCCATAAATAATCTGGCCATCCTCTATAAAGCAAACCTTTGCATAGTGGAGGGCATTTAACTGCTGTCGTCCGTTAGTAACAGCGTGGTGTGATTCGTATAGCGCTATTTTTGCATTTTATTTTTCTTCTTGCGATTTCAATAATTTTTTTTGGGAGCATTGAACATAATGCTGATTATTTATCTCCACCAAAAAAGCGAGCGAAAAGACATTTCTCATTACGTGAAAAGTAGACTATTGTAAATACCTTCAAGACTTGTGATCGAAATCATTTAGATTGGACGAAAATTGAGAAAGTCAACTTAGTAGCCAGCGTTTACAACATACTTCGGGAACACAAAAACGAGCCTGAATTGAAGCCAACCAAAGTTTACAAAAGGAAAAAATCTGTTCTGGACAACATAGATATGGAAACAAATATTTCAGATCGGAGATTAATTCATCAATTTTTTTTATAAAAAATGAGCCCCCTACCATAACAGCGAAAGGACATCTCTGATTTCAAGAAAAGCTCGTTTAAAAAATTGCTGCGTGAACTTGGTTTTCGGTATACTAGAAGAAGTTGAAATAGCATGCTAAAAGAACGAGATGAAATTGTGAGCTGGAGGCGACGCTATTTACAGAATATCCGAGCAGTAAGGGAGAGTGGAAAAAAGATTTATTATCTGGACGAAACCTGGATTAATGCTGGTCACGTCACTTCAAAGGTATGGAGCGACGAAACTGTCACTAGGGCAAGGCAAGCTTTCGTAAATGGCCTATCTACAGGACTGAAGAATCCTACAGGAAAAGGACAACGATATTGCATATTGGTTCATACGATGGATTTGTTGCGGGCGGCTTGCTCCTCTTTCAATCAAAGAACTCTGGAGGCTATCATGAGGAATTGAATGAAGTTTTCGAGCAATGGTTTGAAAATATTTTACCCCGCTTGGAAGAAAATTGTGTCCTAGTAATGGACAATGCATCTTACCATTCTTGGGAAAAAGCTGTTGGCCATGTGCTGAAAGTGGAAGCATGTATGTGGACCATGGATGCTATGATTGAAACACAAATAGAGCCCCTGATTATTAACGTTGATGGTGATGTATCATCAGCATCATCATCCGACTCGGAATAATTTTCCCTCATCCGCGTTTTTATGTTTAGCTTTTTTCCCATTCGATTGCATTTGTTATTAAAAATAGGTACAGTCACATTTGTTTTATTTACTATAGTGTGTTTTGTTTCCAAATTGCTTTTAATTTATAAAAATTTTCTATGGTAAATAAACAATTATGTCGTTGCAATTAAATACTTATGAATAGATTACTTATTATAATAACATTTGTTTTATTTACTATGGTATTTATATTCTATTATAAGTAGATATAAGCCAGGTATAAATATAATAAGCAGTAAGTACCAAAGATATATATCTACGCTATAAACGGAGAAAAAGAATTCGCCTAGCTATATACCAAGACAACCAATAACCAATCTCGTAACATACATAAAAAATAGTGGAATTTTTATACCTATTATCTAATTCAAATGTATGAAAAATTGCATGAGAATCGACATTCCTAAATATCGATATAACCAGAACTCCTTAAGTCACGTCAATTTGAAAAGTGAAAAAATCAGAATATATGGCCGGGAGGCATGCACACACACTGTTGCAGAGTGCAGCGGGAAAAAACGCTTTATTGCAGTTAGCCCCGCCTTGTGAGCGATTTATATTGTTTAGAAATTAAAATAAATACTAAAGGAATAAACAACAATGGCCAGATAGCGTCTGAGGAAACGTGAAACGTGCATTTCCTTTTTCTTTGGCTAGAATTAAGTGCCTGGCTGCGTTCAGAATTTAAATATACGTATATCGTTGTCTGAATTATGTGTAAATTGCTTGGATTCCCCGCGGTAATATATTCCCTAAAATCGCATTATTTTAACGATTAAAATAAGTACATTCCTGTCTAATTTATTTGCCTACGATTATAGCAATTAACTTTTACACCTGCACATTTACAGGAAATGAAAATCAAATGTCCCTATAGCTTTTTTACAATATTTTTGCACCTTACGTTAGAAGTCTTAAACAATATTCGAATTTAATTTTTTTAAATTTGAGGATAGCTAACCATTGTGATAAATTTGCAACACTGGAAAACTGATAACACTAAGGTAAGTAAGCTTTCCTATTCAGGGTATTATGTCGCTGGTCTCTGGGTTTTAGTATTGAGATATTCTGAATAACTTTCTAATGATATACGAATATTACGATATTCGTATATCATTCTGAAACATTCATAAATAAATTAATGACCAAGCGAACAATTCTGAATAGAAGTTCCATTTTTATGGCCTAATCCTCGGTTTTACATTTATTATAAACGTATGACATACTTAAAAGTAACAAACCAATGTCAATAAAGTTAGCTAAGCCGTTTTGGATTAAAAAAAAATGTTGGGCTGCCTTGTGCTAGGTTTGTGCTGTATTATACCACAATTTACTTTCAAAAATCTCGAACATTTTCGGAGATATAGCAAACTTGTTTTTACAAAAAAAAGTAAGTCCCGCCAATTATTCGATTTCAATATTTTTTTTGTTGTTTTGTGTTGGGCTTTGTTTGTAGTGACTTGCGCCGCTATTCTTTTTTTTTGCTCAATTCAAAAAAAAAGTTTATTAGCAAATTAAAAAAACCTTATTTCATCAAAAACTATGGCAATGCATCGGCGTTATTTGTTCCGTAATTTATTTTAAAAAATGTTAGAACACCACATTTGAGTCGACAAAAGCCTCCAAAATTCGAGTTTCGAGGTTAACAATACTTGCCCAGGTGAAAGGTGAAAAGGGTGATATTTTGGCAACTCACGCGCGGGTCTTGATGCAATATTGCCAAATGTTGCATATTTTCTTATTAACACAAAGTGATTCCTCACCGATTCTATGACGACTGATTACTAGACTGTTCTAACGGAAAATTTAAAAGCTCGTGAAATTTGTCTCGGCGTTCGGACGAAATGTATGAAATACTATTTCCACGGGCCCCTTTTAACTAAGCTTTTAGCCAATCGAAATTAATTCAAGTTAATGTAAAATAATCTGATGACTAAAATATGTATTTCAATTCATTGGTTAAGTTTGGTTAGTTTTAGTTAAATTTTGTGGGTCTTGCTTCCGGAGCGAGCAAAACGACCGAATACATACAAGCGATTAGTGTATTCCATTCGTAAATCAGTGTGCATTTGCATTCAATCATCCGAATAAAAAAAGGACTTATTTTTTACCTCGTTTTTTACCAATGAATTTGGTTTCCTCCTTAGAAGATGAAACGAGGCTGCAACAAAAATCTTAAGAATAAACTGTGTGCTTTCTGAAAAAAATTGACGTTTCAGTTATTATTGTGACAGATGGCAGTAATAAATCAGAGCACAACTCAGCATAAATGATGCCCATTGCATTGTCATTGCTTTTAATGAAATCGGGTAATTTTTTTTTCAATTTTTATGCACAAGAAAAGCGGCATAAGCACAAAATGAACACAACAATTTTTTGAAAAAAAAAAAAATATATGGCCTGGCTATTTTTTTTTCGATATATTTCCGGGAATTTTCAACATTTTTGAAAATGAATTGCGGCAGAATGCAGCACAAATTTAGCAATCCTAGCACAACTTAGCATAATAAAAAAAAATGGCAAAATCCAAAATGGCGGAGCTAACTTTTTGGACATAACAAATCTCGATATTTAATTTTATAGAGTCAGTCCAGCCGTCCTTAGCTAAAGTTTAGTTTATACCGAAGTTTATCTGTTTATATATGTTTGTAAGAATATCCTATGTATTTGTTTTTAATAATAAAAAATATATTCCTGGCATTTTTTAAAAGGTATATAAAAGTCTCGATAAAAGTATCCAATAGAAAGTATAGGTACTTAAGCAAAACAATTAATGAACACAATAACACAAAATGTTAATCGTGCCGCTCTCGGTACTGTCTTAGAAAATGCCATTTCGAAGAGTACCTACCTAGCAATTTTATGGCCGCAATTTTAACCAATATTATATTTAAATATAAATTTGGCTTGGAATTTCATTTGACGTTAAAAATTTTAGAAACGCTTAAATATAGGAAATAGAAATAAGACTGGTGGCACTGTTATTTTATGTCACAAAAATTTTTGTAATGTTACTAGATAGTTCGTTAATTGGATTTTAAATAAAAAATAACTGCTGAACTCTGAACTTCCTCTACTGCTTTTTTAAGTAGTACCTAATTAATATATTTGTTTTTGTTATTTGCCTGCTACTGAAAAATTAAATTCGCGGAATATTTTATCAAAATTATAATATCTATCATTTATAAAATAATATAAAACAACAAACGTTACTGAACAATAAACAAAGAACAACACATATTTCGAACATCGAAACGTGATTGTTATTTGAGGCGAAGGCGAAGGAATACTTTAATTCGAAATATAATCTTGCTATCGATCCAGCAGTCGAGTCGGCTGCATCGGCAATGAAATACAGATTCCAACGTTTAAATATTTTCAAAGCCAATATTCGAATTTCAATATCTTTCCAATATGTCCATCACTAGTGCCGCATATTCACTTCGTTAGGTTAGCTGGATGCTTTCCACTTACACAGGCTACCGCTAAATTTAGTTCCGTGTGTAAAAATACCTATATCTATTGCCAATGAAACCAGCCAATACCTCCTACAGAAGGGCCTGACGATTTACGCGTGGCATCATCAAATCTAGGCAGAAGTTATTTACAAGCGTGCATTTAAATGTGCAATTTCTTTTAATATTTCATAGTTAAGGAGACATATAGAAAAATCTCGAAAAAGTGCAATAAAACCTTCTATTTTTTGTAAATTTAACTTTTTTTATATGCAGTTTGAAACGTAATTGAGCTAATTTTAGTTTAAGCGCGACTATTATGACTGATAATATTTTTTACCATTTCTTTTTAAATCTAAAATTAAATTGTAGTTTACTTACCTTTTCTGCATACATAAATAATATTTAAGGGCTTCCGGTTAAAACAAGGCTGCGGGTCATCAAGTCAGCCCTTAGATGCGCCTCATTCGATTTTTTTAAAAGGAAAATTAAATTTCAAAGCAAAAGCCGTTAGATATACAGTTTATAAACATAGGTATGTGGTAAAATGTCACTATAGGTATAAAGGTGTCACAATAGATAAGTCTCGAGATAAGTAATGTCAAATTTGGTAGTGCATGTGTTTTCTCCATCCAAAGGACCCAGCAATATCTAAATGGAAATTGGTTATACCTACTGTGATATTTGGATGAAATTTAGGTATGTCATAAGCATCATTTTTTACTATGGAAGAACCTTATATCAGGTGAGCCGGTGTCAGCTATTAAAATCAGAATCTAATATTCAAAAGCAAACTAACTATGACAGAACTTGATGATCGAAATATCGATTCCTACTAAGTCGACCAAGGTAAATCGGAAAAGTCAATCATTTTGACACCTATCAAATCCCTGCCAAAATTAAAAAATTATCTGTCATATATTTAATAAAAAAATACTTAAATCTGGTTCTTTTTCATTTTAAGGTACCTAGTTTATTTATGATATAAGATGTTATTTTTTGGGTTAGATTGGGTATATAATTGAGGTCTAATATTTGTTTATTAAAAGTCTCCAGTTTCCTTTTTGTTACTCTACAGATTATAATCATGTTTAGAGCAATAATTATTAAGAAGTCTATTTGAAAATGCTGCTGAAGAAAAATTTTTGAAATATCAATTTTTAGGTGATTTTTAAAATTTTTAAAAGCAGTCAAAAGGCCGTTTTCATTTAGATAGTTTAACAACAGTTCAAAAATAAAAGACTTTTTATTGTGAATATCCAAAAATGTCTCTTCGAACTCATTAATCAGTTTTTTAAATATAATATAGGCTGCTGAAACTATGTTCATAAGAGGACATAATTCGTATCAAGCTCATTAAAACAGTATTTGGTAATTTTAAGCAGCCCGTGAAAGGTATGACCTCGGGTATGACTTAAAGCTTAAACGTCCTTTGAAAATCCGAAAACATGAAATTTAGGGTTATTTTTATAGTTTTCATTACCTTTTTGAGGCATAAAGACACTAAGTACCACTTACCAAAAAACTAGCCGAAACCGAGAGAAAAACATAGAATTAAACATGAACAAAAACTTCGAAATATATGGTTTTACATATTTAAAAATACGCCTAACAATATAAATTGTATACCTAAATATACAACGAAATATTAGGTACAAGTTTCACGCACTTAAATAGTTTCGATTTCAGAAAAATGCAATAAAATAACACTAACTATGGCAGCTAATTTCGTCAAATTCTCAAACTAATCGTTTCATGCATAATACATCGAACAGGGCGAGTTGATGGGACTCGGAATTTCAGTCGTCCAGCGTGACAATCAACGTTAAATACGGAAGTACGCGTGATAAAATAGTATTGTTTTGGTAAAAGAATTTGACTAGATGTTATGATGTCACTGCAATTTTAACATTAGCCAGTAGGCCTTTCTGTAGGAACTAGCAAAAATGTCTTATTTTTGTTCTATGGCATATATTCTCGCATATACTTATTACTTGCATATATAAAGGTGTAATATACTTTTCGACCATTACGGTTCAATATCAATTGGTTTGCATGTTTGCAAATAGCGCGAGTTGATGGATATAAGCCTCCTCAGTCTTCTAGATTGTTCGTTAATTGAATTTTAAATAAAAACAACTACCGAACCTTCCTCTCTGCTTCTTTAAGTAGTAATATATGTGTTTTGTTATGTGGTTGCTACCGAGGTTGCTACTGTAAAAAAAACGTAGCTTTAAATTCGCGGAATATTTTATCAAAATTAAAATATCTGATATTTATAAAATGATAGGAAACAAAATAGCAACCGACATACAATAAGTACTACATTACTACCCACTAACCCCTGCAACAAATTGATGAAATTAAAAAAAAAAGCCATTCACTAGCGGATATAATTTAACCTAACCTCAACAAGACATTCGATTTAATTTTACGGCCGTAGCAGAATACGAAGAACGTTGAATGACTGAACAATAAACAAAGCACAAAACATATTTCGAACATCGAAACGTGATTGTTATTTTAGGCGAAGGCGAAGGAATACTTTAATTCGAAATATAATATTGCCATCGATCCACCAGTCGAGTTAGCTGAATGGATGCTTCCAACGTTTAAATATTTTGAAAGCCAATATTCAAATTTCAAAATCTTTCCAATATCCCCATCACTATTGCCCTATATTCACTTCGTTAGGTTAGCTGGCAGCTTTCAATGAAACGAGCAAAAATGTCTTATATTTTTGTTCTATGGCATATAAGAATTACTAGCACATGTAGGTAAGTGTAATATACTTTTCGACCATTACGGTTCAATAACCAGCTGGTTTGCGAACAGTGCAAGTTGACGGATGGTTATAAATAAATATCGGGTGGCTTTTGGATGTTTCAGCCTGTTTTATTTCACTTATAACTGCACCTATGCCGCAAAAGAAGTAAACGTTAGAAAAGAAATTATGAAAAACTTTAATAAGATAGTGAAATCCGAGGTGAAATCTATTTTATTCTAAGTTAAACCGTTTGAATTATGTCAAATTCTCAATATTTAAAAATCAGATGCAATTCAACAAAGAATACCTATGTTATACATCCAGTGGTTATATAGAATATGCTTAGAATTTTAAAAATACACCAAGCATTTCATTTAAATAAATGCTACTTTGATCTGCCACTTGTTTTGTATCCATTCAGGCATATAATTTAAAATATTTTTAATCTCTGAACCATTGGACCACTTGCCTATTCTTAGGCAACATAATTTAATAGAAACACAACCGATTAATCAATTTAGTTTGGTTGCCTTGTTGATTTTGGTCCCGCACAATCTTGGACACAATCAATGCAAACAAGGATAACATGAAATACTGAACTGACAAAAATAGTAACTTTCTAAATCATTAACTATTACTAAGAGACATTCTGTTTTTTTTTATCAATATCAATGTATATCAACTCTTTTCCATTATATACTTCACCCGAGGGGATAGTCACTGTGGATATATTCTTTCCTACAGGATTGAGATCTATGAAGTGGAGATACATGGATGTCCGGTGGAGATAAGTAGAGATCCGTTAGAGATACATGGAAATCCAAGAACTTCGGCTGCAGTCATGTAGAATTTTATTGGACGAAACAAGATGATCTGCAACTAATAGCCCATTCAAATTATTTATGGGCCCATTACAATGCTGGATTCCCAACCTATTAAGCTGTCGAGATCAGACAGAGTAAAAATACAGACATTACATAAATCTGTTAAAAAAGTGTTTAAATCAGATTTGTCTTAGAGACAGTTTAGTTTTTTTTGAGTTCCTTTTATACTGGTAACTTGTTCCTGCTTTATGTGTTTATTCCAAAGTGTATTCCAGAGAGAGAAGCTAAGTTTCGAATTGGGGGAATACCCATTTATTGTTTATTAGGCCAAAAACGAATGTATTTTTGTTGTGGTTCTTCCTCTTCCTCTTTATTATTTTTTAGTTATCATTACAGTGATTCTATACTGTTTATTTTACTACGTAGTGTACCTCTACAATAAGTTCTTTCATTATTGGATAATACTCTTTTGGTGTTCCTATATTTCTTTTTATTTTATGATATCTAAAAAGGGATTATATATATATATATATAGATATATATATTTTTACTGTTTGTTTTGTTTAGTACCTATACAGGGTGGTGCAACCAAGATGGGGTGGACGATTGTGAGTAAACGGTGAGGAATTTCGAAAAAATATTTTTTGCATGTTGTTGATAGTCAAATACGCTACGTTTTAAAAATATAGCCATAATACAGGGTGGTCCGAAAAAGTTGTGGTGAACCAAACTTGTATTTTTTTAAATGTAACACCCGATATATAATTATCCCAATTTATTCTCCTCTTAATTGCGATCACTTTGATATAAGGTTTACTAGGGCTAAAACTTATAGTAAGGGATTGGGGCGCGGTTAAAGTTGAAAAAATGCTCAGAGTTCGGTCATTTTTTGACAGCATTTGAAACAGGTACAGAAAATCAAAATATTCCATGAAACGTATCATTTGCTTGAATACAATAATCGCTTACAATTTGTTTAAAATTATTCATTATTATACAGGGTGGCCAAGTTTTGCAAATACACCGTGGGCTCATTTTTTTAAAATGGAACACCCTGTATATTTTATTTTCATGTTAAAGATAACATTTCTAGCTTTCAAAAAATACCATACATGATAGTTCTCTGACCAATAGTTTTGTAGTAAAATAGCACTGAAAACAAATTTTCTGCATTCTAATACGATTATGCTGATTTTAAGTTGATTATTATTGAATATCTAATATTAGTAAGACATGACACCATCATAAATAAAACAGAAGATTTAAAAATTTGTGAAAACTACTACAGCTTAATGAATATAATCCATTATTCACAAGTTAAGTGTAGATGGCTTAATAATCATAAGTTAAGTAAACTGAGTAACTGAGACCCGAAACTTTTACATGTTTATTAGACATATTTCAAGAAACAGGAAATTATTGTTTTTAGGAAACGTAAAGTAAATTATAAAACCAGTTTCAAACAAGATAATCAATTATTAGTTTTTTTATGGTAGTGGCACACACACTAAATGGAGATCCTATGGTGCTTGACGAGCGGTGTGTGTGCAAAGATGTTGATTGACACGGTTCTTGAATAATTGTAGGTTATAATTAGTGGGAAACAGATGTCCTGGGAGTGAGTTCCACAGTGATGCAGTGCGCCAGACAAAGGAGTAAAGTAGAAGGAGTGTAAAGCGATGTTCTAGGTGTTTCCAGTTGTACAACGAACTGGTGCGCTCTTGCCGTCTGTCGTGACTGTCTGACAGGCGTTACCAGGTGCGAGATGAAGTGGGTCAGATCCTGGGAACATCTGCCGTGAAAGTATATGTAAAACAGGCAAATCTCGACCACATGTCTGCGGTGTTCCAGACTATCCAGATTCCGGGTCAACTCCGGATCACCGACAAGACGTACAGCTCTCTTCTGGATAGAATCCAGCAGCTTTTGGGTCTGCTTTGGTGCGGCACCCGAGATGTGTGAGCAACATTCTAAGAACGGTCTTATTTACGCTTTGTAGAGCAAGAGTAACTGCTGCTGTGTATACAGTTTTTTGTTGCGAAATAGCGCACCAAGCTTCTGGGAGGCTGATTTTGCGATGTTAGCAACGTTGTCATGCCAGGACATATTGCTGTTGATCGAGACACCTAGCAGTCCGATTTGCGAGGATGAAGGAATGGTCGATCCTGCCATAATGATGTCAGGGCCCGAAGTATCGGCCCTCTTCGTAAACGTGGCTGCTCATGTCTTTGCTGCATTGAACTGGACCAAATTTCTGTCCCCCCAAGTTTGAACTTTCTCCAGGTCTTTATTAATTGCTGTAATCTGCTCCTGTCTGCGGTGATAAGTCTCAGTCGCTCGTAAAGGTTTTTCTGATCTAAATTTTGAGACATGGGTACTTTTATCCTCAAAACTGTAAGCAGGTTATGCGTTTCGGTCAGCAGGTCATTAATATAGATGAGGGACACAGTTGGTGAAAGTATTGCGCCCTGAGGCACGCCCGCGTTATTGGAAGAAATAAGAAAATTTGTTTTCAGTGCTATTTTACTACAAAACTATTGGTCAGAGAAGTATCATGTACGGTATTTTTTGAAAGCTAGAAATATTATCTTTAACATCAAAATAAAATATACAGGGTGTTCCATTTAAAAAAAATTAGCCCAGAGTGTATTTGCAAAACTTGGCCACCCTGTATAACAATGAATAATTTTAAACAAATTGTAAGCGATTATTGTATTCAAGGATATGATACGTTTCATGGAATATATGGGTTTCCTGTACCAGTTTCAAATGCTGTCAAAAAATGACCGAACTCTGAGCATTTTTTCAACTTTAACCGCACCCCAATCCCTTACTATAAGTTTTAGCCCTAATAAACCTTATATCAAAATGATCGCAATTAAGAGGAGAATAAATTGGGATAATTATATACCGGGTGTTCCATTTAAAAAAATACAAGTTTGGTTCACCACGACTTTTTCGGACCACCCTGTATTATGGCTATATTTTTAAAACGTAGCGTATTTGACTATCAACAACATGCAAAAAATATTTTATCGAAATTCATCACCGTTTACTCACAATCGTCCACCCCATCTTGGTTGCACCACCCTGTATAAGTTTTAATATTATTTTGACCAAGACTTGTGTTTTATTATAATAAAACTAAGTTGATGTCATATATTTATTTAGATAATGTTTTGGTTTAAAAATTCATTTCATGTTCAGATGTTGATTCTTCTCTAAAATACCATATCAAGTTGTAAGTAAAACACGGGATTAAGTAAATCTAAGTTAGTTAATGATACATTCCTTCGACAGTAATAATCTATTTCCTGCCATGATACATAATTTACTATTATTAGATCAAGTATTACATACCAGTCTACTTATTAGCTCTAAAAGTTTGTCATTTATCCATATTATAAAGGTGAATAATAAATTAATATTGTTATCAAACTACCACTTTCTGACAGTAAAAACGTGTTTTTTTTGCAAATATTTAATTTCATAGAAAAATAAAAAGTTATTAATGTATATGGAGGTCCGAAGGAGACTCACGGAGATCCATGGAGATCCCTGGAGGTCCTAGCGTATCCTTGGAGATCCAAAGATATCCGAGAAGATATCCATGGAAATCTATGGAGTTACAATAAATTCTCCACAAATTGAAATTTTCTGCACTAAAAAATGGCAAGTGACTACCCCCCTCGACCTCACTTTATCTATTCGAGAAGTTTTGAATCAGGTTTTCAATATTTATAATGAACAATGTGTGTTCAGATAAATACTTCTGATAAAATCCTTAAGAAAAACAGGGAACACTAGCGATCAAATAAACTTTCAAATTTTTGGTATAAAGCAAAGTCCAGGAGGCAGTGAATTTTTTTTTTCGTGCATATTTTCCAAAACAATGAACCAATGCACCATTCCCATATTTATATAGGTATATTTTGATCCGAGTATTGATCCTGCAATCACCAGAAATAATTAAATACCGCCAATTTCAGCATTTATAATATTATTTATATTCCACGAAAATTTGTTGTATTATACATATACATTTTTCTCACATTTACCAAAAAACGCTGCTTTGGCAATCGATCCCTCAACGTACACATATTTTTACTTTAGTGAATATACCTATACGCAACTAGTCCACTGAAGTTTTGGTAAGGAGTTTTCGTCCCTACTGTCCTTAATAGTCGCTGGCATTAACCGCCGAAATTCTAACATACATACGATGCAGAAACATATTGAGTTTTAATTGCCTTAAATATTGCTGTATCTAACTCTAGGGCTGTCGACAGAACGCCTACAGCAACCTTCGTTGGCCGTAACTGGAGCCCCTAAGCATCAAACTTCGTTTCCATTAGGGTAGACAACGGAGAAGTCAATGGCATCAAACGTCGCTTTACCATCGGCTTTACCTAACTTCTGGGTTAGTTTGATTCGTTTAGGATCAACGACAGTTTTTGTATATTTTCCTTTAACCGTATCTGTCTTAATCGCTATATTATGACTAAACGACAGTTTGTAAGTTATGTGAAGCGATGTTTAAGAATATCCACAGTTAGGGCGGTAATAGGGACAGTTACTAGTTTAGGCTACCCACAGCTAGGTCCAAAAATTTGAAGTGACTGGAGAGTAAGCTGATGAAGCCATTACAAAAGTTAATTACAAAATGTGTGGTACAGCGAACATGTAACGTTAGAAAATGTCTGAGACGGCGAGACGATCGAAGGTAGAGAGAGAGATATGGCGTTAGCTCGGGCGTTAGTAAAGACAGAAGGAGATAGTTACACGATGAAATGATGGCGAGGCGAACTTTTCTTCCGGCTTCATAGCAAGCATGCGATTACCTTCTTTTATCCTTAAACGAGCCGGCGTTTGGTGTACAGTATGTTCTACCATTCGTGTCAGCAAATTTGCATAAACTAAAAATTTATAGTAGGTATGTTCTATCATTCCTGTCGGCGAATTTACATAAAATAAAAATATAATTTTATTTATGAAAACCTATACAGCATTCAAAAAATAATGTTTTATTATTTAACAGAAAACATGTGGTAAAATATGGGGGTATAGGGTTATGCCTTGTATACCTACCAACTCGTTTTTTCAAAAAGTTAACTCCGCCATATTTTTGTTATGTTGAGCCCCTCTTCTTTTTTTTAATTAATTTGTAAAAAATGTATAACAATCAAACACAATTACCCGGTTTCATTTCAGACTATGTCAACGAATCGGGTGTCATTTATGCTGAGTTGTGCCCTGTGTTGTTACTGTCATTTGTCGCAATAGCCAAATCGTGAATCTCTCAAACCATTCACTGTTGCCAATTTTCTTAGAAAGTAGCCAAATTCATTGGTAAAAAATAGTGCACCTCATGCATTGCTCTCCACTCGCTTTGCTGGCCCCGGAAGTAAAACCGACAAAAATCTAACCAAAATTAACCAAATAATTAATTATTTTATTCAGATTTAATAGATCTTTTACATTAATTTGGGTTAGTTTATGCTCGTTTAGTTCTCGGGCGAGGAGAGTGCTACACATGAAATGTAGCGAGTGAAGGACTACACATGAACTGTAGCTCGATTGTTTGGATTAGATTTGGTTGGCTAAAAGCAGAGCTAAAGGGCGCTCGGGGAAATTATATTTCATACAGTACATACGAGTATTTCATACAATTCGTTCTAACAAATCAGTCGTCTTTTCTTAGGTTCGGTATGTAATCACTTTGTGTTAAAAAGAAAATGTACAACGTTTGGCAAAGAACCGCGTCGGCCGTCAAAATTTAATTACTTCACGTGTCACTTGGGCGAACAGTAGTGTACGCCAATTTGGCATCAAAACTGGCATTGATTGGGGGCTTTTTTTCTGTTCAAATTTGGTGATCTTCGAGATTTTTGAAAACAAATTGCCATTGCCATAGTTTCTAACAAAATTAGATAAAACAATTTTCAATTCTTATAAACTTTTTTGCAAATAATCAAATAAAAAATAGCACAACTCAGCACAACAAAATCTGTTTGAGAAAAAATATGGCGGGGCTAACTTCTTTTGGAAAAACGCTGCGTCCCCGAAAATTTTCAACATTTATGAAAATAAATTGCGACAGAACGCAGCACAAACCTAGCACAAGTTAGCACAATACTTGTTTATATAAAATGACGGAGCTAACTTTATGGACATCGGCCATTGGCCACAGCAATACAAAACATTTCTTTGTCATTATCAGTAAGCTTGTGAAATCGAATTGGAAGTAATTACGTTCCATGCTTTTGCTATTTGGTCATGCCAAATTATGAAAGATAATTGTTGTAGCTCTTTTAAAAGTTTTAGTCAAACAATATTTACTAACCTCGTTAGTAACTATCGAAGAAATATGCATGACCAAATGCTTTAAACAAGACCACGATTTCCTCAGACAGGGCAACGCCCTGCTTTGCCTCTCTCTAGCTAGGGCCCTGCAGTAGTCGTCTGGTTGACTATCGCTGTCTATTAGTATGTAACTGCTGGTTAAAGCGTCTTTTAACTGACTGGAAGTGCACAGTTAGAGTTAGGCGTTTAGCAGCAGCTTTAATGGGCAATGCGAGGGGCAATGTAATCATATTTTTTTTTTAAATATTTTGAACTTTGACCTACTCTTTCATGCAAATAGATAGAAATAATCTTTTAGAGATACTGATTAGTGGTAAAGGGGACGACAATCATCTCAGATTTCATAGAAAATGTGTGAAAACCGAAGAGGAAAAAAACGCAAAAATCGTCTCCATGAAATAGATGATTATATGAATTGCATGCCACGGTTTCGTCGAAAGGAGCAAACAGTTTATTTGAATATCTTATAACTGCTGTAGCTCAACTTAAGATTATAACAGACAGGTATAAAAAATAAATATCTAAATTATTTCTATTTCCTATACCTAGTCAATTAAAGTAGGGTTTCACACACATCGGTTGTCTTTTTCAGCTTTGGTGCACCAAGATACATGCGAACCTCGGTGTGAACTTCAGTGAATCCATGCTTTCGAAAATTAGTAGTTCCATTAGCTTTTACGACATAATTTTAAACAAAATAACTTTCTAATTTTCGCTGAGAAAATTTGTTGATAGATGGAAAAGCAAAATTTCAAAAAACGATTCCATAATAGTTATTTTTGTTACAAGTACCTAAAATGGAGTTTTTCAGGACGAATCATTGCTGTTTCCGGACGAGGCGTTAGCCGAGTCCGGAATAGCAGATGAGTCCTGAAAAACTTCATTTAGGTACGTGTGACAAACAGCATTTTTTGTCATACGCTCCCAAAATTTTGTTATACGCTTTTTACACTTCTTCAGAACGCTTAAACTTGCAAATTTACCATAATTTTTGAACTAATCCTAATGTTCGAAAAAGTAAGCTTAGAAATTGATATCGTAGCAACTATTTGACAATTTTGTCATGTCATTCGAAATTTGACATTTAAACATATTCAGAAATTTTGGAATAGTCCGTAAAGGTTGGCATGACGACTTTTAGGGACTAGGCCTAAAAAAAAGCATTTTACGGACTCAAATGAGTCCGTAAAATAGCTATTTTTGGGAGCGTATGACAAAAATGTATGTTTTTGACGTGAAAATACCTTTAGCGCCGTTGAGACTGATTTGAGACTTGATGAAACGGAAAAAGCGACAACCAATAAAAAGATATACATCTATAGGATATATCTTGCGAGAGAATGAGATAGAACACAGTTCCGGTCACACATTTTGAGGCGGGAAATGCCGTTTAATAAAGCCGAAAGTAAATTTAAAATTGTAAAGAAACTCCTAATTATTATGCATGCTAGACCGCATGACTATTAAATTCATTTATTATTTTTCCGAATTAGTTCCGAGTTCAAGTACTACACAAATCTTGACACAAATATTAATTTTTATTCCGATGACAATCGGCCTAAATACCTTCAAATATCTATTTGAAATGTGAATAATTCACGTGCCCATCAGACTAGACATGGATCACTTGTAATAAAATATGTTCTACACACGTTAAGGATAAATATATAAGTATCTGATTTTGCCTAACACATCGGTGATGATCATAGATCACGGTCACTGAAGTTAAGCAACGTCGGACGTGGTTAGATCTGGATGGGTGACCGCATGGTTTGCTTTTATGAAGGTTGCACTCTCGATTGCACTTCTACCACGTGCAAACTGTTTTTAAACTTTATAGTTTTTAATGTGGCTCTTCTGAAGTTTTTTACTTCTGGCATGCTGTATAAGCCTCGTTTTAAGCACACACCTTTATTTTTTAATTACGTAGACTGACAGAGTTAGAATAGCTAATTTGGCGGTTAAACATCGAAATTGACGTTTATAAATCAAATAAGTAGATAGAAACATTTCTATTAAATTAACTGTGAGTTACCGTAGACTGTCAGTTGTATACCTGACACGAGAACTGTCACTTTTAACTGAGCATTAAAATAAACCGATTAAACACAAGCACAATTAAGGCAAACGGAATTAAGTCTAAACACAGAAAAATATTGACTTATTCCTTCTTCAAAGAAATCACTAAAATTAACGTAATTCCTGAAGTACACAAGATAGCGATAAGTGAATGTCAGCATGACATATGAGGACATATCTTTAGAAAGAGGATAAATTCAGTTTTCTGAACGTACAACATAACAGGATATTCGATTAAAAATATCCGAGGAAATATCAGGGTTCTTCTATCTCTGAAAACCAGCTTTATGTTTTTTTATTCCCCCTTGCATTTGTAGGTATAATATAAAATATCTGATATACCTCCATCTATACCTACTGAAAAAACTAACCCAAACCGTTTCCAAACTTTACCATGATGATGCCATATCGTTGGAACATATGGAACACTCGATATATCAAGTAATTAGAAGAATTAGCGGATATATCTTTCTCAGAATTGTTCGTTTTTTTTACTTTGCCTATCAATGATTGTAAAAAGCCGATATAAA